>OX438601.1:4212500-4495099 GCA_949316135.1 Choreutis nemorana | reverse complement strand
ATACTTCACAATGAATTTTCGTAAAAAAGACCGTATGCGCCCGTGCTAGACTCATTCCACTTTATTAAACGATGAGGTCTCAAACAAACTAATGTGTAAACCATGCTCAAATGTCAAAGGAAAAGTTATCGTACCGAAGTGAAATTAAAACTAATGATTCTAGAATGGTATAGGGTAAAAATTTACATTTTATTTATTTTTCACAAGCTCATTGTGGACCGTGCGTAGCTTCAGCCTACGGCTAATGACGGAGGCAAATTTTTAATTACTGCAATTGGTACTCAGACAATTTTTACGTGCAAATTTCCATGATATTTTAACAAAATGTTGATTTTTTTATTATAAACACATTTCTGTCATAAATAAAATCAATGTATGTTAAAGGTAAATACCTTTTTTCTAGTGTTTATTTTAAAGAACTATAAATGTAAAAAATTGCCAAGTTACAATTACGTTTAAGCATATAGATACTTCTACATGGCTCCAACTATCCATCACGTCGAATGTCAATAATGTAAAACCCTAGTTAAAGGGAATCAATCATTTCTAACGTAATTGTAGGCTTTTCACATATACAGTTTTCTACAAAATTTCAGGATGTTTTATAGTGTTAATAATATTTGTTAACTACAAATTATTTATAATTTACTAACTGGAAATCTAGAACATATACAGGTGACTATATCATAAAACACTAGTGGTAGCTACTAAACACACACTAATATTTTCAGAATTTAAAATCTTCTGTTTCTGAAATTCATTCAATTTATTTAGATTGACTTGATTAAAAAAAAATTACTAGATTTAATTGTTAAAGATTTTGATACTGTCCCGTGCAGATAAAACCCAAATGGTTTGTGTATTGAGATTTAACATAAGTATAACAGTTGATGTTAAAGCATAAGTTTGGCTGAGCGTGGCTTTGTCAAAGTTGTGAGTGTTGTTTCAGCAGGCATAATGGAGAGCTGCGGCGGGCGGCCGGCAAACGGGGAATACCCTGCTAATGCAACTAAACCTCACTATTCTACCTGTCCCGTCCCTCGGTAAAACCGGCATAGGTACGACTACTTACAACTATTTTCATGTCAGTATTGTTCAATTGAAGGTACTCAAAAGTGTTTTTTTCAGCTAAGGTAGCAAACATGTAAGTGAAAATCCACTTAATGATAATTATATACGGTAGCTTACGACAAATCTATATTGCATCACAAAAATCAACACGTACGCACTGCTGATACTCCAACCCCTCAACAGCACAGACAACTTTACTCACTTTTCTGGATTCCCTGACGTTTGTGAAAATACATGTTATTGCTTTCTTTTGAGTCCCTTTTCAATTGAATTAGAAAAATGTCTGTAGTATATTCTATATACTAATGCTACATAGTGTCAGCGTAACATATGTTACCGGCCTTTGCCCTCCAACGCGCTGACGTAGTGATCGAATCTTTAGGCGGGCCGAACACATGAAAAATATGTTATTCTGCCTCAACGCTTTACCATTGACCTACATTTCTTATACAAATACACCTTTATCCAATAAAATATAAAAATTTATCAGGATAACTTATTGAAAATATTTATTAGATTGAAAACGAGAAAACAAAATTAGCTTATAGGTATGATATAAGCTTACATTTTGCAAAGCTATTTTTAATTTAAACAAAAAAAAAAACCTTCGAACACATTAGTTTTTATTGTTAAGTATTAATTTTGAAAATACATCATTCAGTCTAAGTACCAACCTCAACACGAGTAAATTACAAATTGGACGATAGGAAGAGTAAAGCATGTTTACTTTCCTTTGCTGAGTAAGGCACCGTAGTGAGGTATATTCGTAGTGTTGATGGATTTTATGCAATTTACAGTATCTATCGCATCCAGCGAGCTCCAACCTCCTGGGATTAGGTTCGATCTTTTCGCAATACTTACAGGGTAAACAGTTTGAGAACCTGCCGCTTTAAATCCGCTTATAACTTACCGGCAAAACTGCATCGAAATTCCTTAATAGTAATGAAAACTGATTTGTTGTAAAACCAAACTGATTTTCTACATTTTAATTGAAAAGTAAAATAAATTATTTGCACAAATGTTACCTGTACCATTTAAGTGTTTGAAATTTGAACGCTGGAAGTAAATTGGAATCTATATTGTGCCGGTAAGCAACATTTTAAAACATTTCTACAGGTTATTAGGGGAAACGGTCTCGACTTAGTTCGAGTTTTGCTTCTTTCAATTTACGTGGAAGTAATTTATCGCAGTGAGCTATTGCCTTCACCTACCGGAGTAAAGTCCTGTCAAAATGCATTTACTAGTTTATCAATACATACACAATGAATGTATCAAAATATAAGTATTTAGGTATTGTTTATATTTAAAAAAAAGTTAAAATAATCAAATATTATTGACAATTAAAAAACCACGGAAAACCTAAAAATCAGTAGGAACATGCATGATATTCATGTAGTGACGATATGTTAGAAACGTGCGTAGAATAAATTTTTGTTCATAGAAGCATTTTCAATTTCACGGCTCAATCTTTGTGTGCTCGGGGTGAATATGTAAAAGGGCATTCGTTGGTGTCAACAAAGTGTAATGGTTTCGTGCTGGCTCTCGCTTGATCTATGAGTTAGAGTCGGCCCGATTCTAAATTGAAAAAACATACCTCTCTATTGTTATGGATATTGAATTTCAATTAGATTTTACTCTTATACAAGAAACTACATTCTACACGTCTAAGTTTTTATGAAATCATATAAATAAAGCACTATTACTTTGAGAAGGAAACTGTAATAATCATTTTTAACAAACGAATTAAAATTGTAATATGTTGAAGGTCAATAAAATTTCAGAAAATACAGTCTCTTTGATAGCTGTTAATTAGATAGGTAAATGAATTAATGGTCGCTGATGAAATTAAAATATAAAAATTAATAAAATATAATAAATCGATTTACCACTCCGACATAAATGTAGAGCTCAGGATATTATTGGGTTTATATTGGAGGAAACCTACTGGGATGAGTCTCTAGTTAGAAAACAAAGAAACAAAATATGATGGTGTGTTCTGTATAGTGAGTTAGGCTGCCAGTTTCAGGGGTTTCAGAGTGCAAGCGACAATATTAAATAATTTGTTGTCCTTTGTGTTGGTTTTCTAAAGTCAAAGTCAATTTTTAATTTTAAATACAATAGAGGAAATGTAATAGTAATAGATAGGTACTGTTGGTAGCTTTGTAAAATTGTTAGGAGTTAGTAGGAGTGAGTTTTGACAAATGATTAAAGAACGTGTGTGAGGGGACGTGGCTATTATGGCAATGATTGATCGCAATCGCAAAGGAACAACGACAAACTCACACTTTTAATCTTTCAATAACTCTCCGAGAATGTTGCAATGAATGAAAAATACGTATATTTTATATAATTTATCCAAAGTACGATTTGATTTTAATTAATTTAATTTTTTTCTATAATTATTAAAACAAATCAAATTGTTTTAATTTAAGTGTTTATATAAAACATTTTACGTCATGGTCTGTGAAAATGTGTTTTACTAAATAAGGACGTGAGTTACCGTGATACCTCTACACATGTAAATATTTGTTGATACTCAGTCATTCACTTTGTATGATGAATATCCATCACGCGTATCGGGCCCAGCATGACAGGCGAATAAAGGTTCAAGGGATATTAGCCAGAATTAACATCAGTTTGTTACACTTTTGACGCGGAAAAATTATGCCATCTAATATGACAGATTTAGATGGAAACACAATTTTTTACCTCAAAATGTAAAGGTTACTACAGTCCGTGCATATTTCAGACAGCTTAGGCATAAAAAGTAAAAGTTTCACAAATTTAAATGGTGAATGAAGCTGGAATGGTGGGAAGACTCAAAACATTTTTCCGCTTTGTAGCTGCAGCCCGCGCACCGTGATGAGAGGCTTGCGTCTTTTAGCAAATAGACAAGTCTCTGCGAAGTGGTGAGTAGTAAAGGAACAGCTTTGTTAATATCCAGGCTTTTTAAATCTTTCAAATCAAACTACATTGGTATTTATAGGTGAAGATATTAGAGTGTAAGATATTAGTTTCTAAATAAATCAAAACATTTAAACAAATGATGAAAACCAGATAATCTGTTTGGAAATGTCGGTAAAGTGGCCAGTCAAGGAGTGTAAGCCGCCACAACCACGAGGAAAACTAGAAACCCCCACGGGAAATCAACACTACAATTACATTTCAAACGCTATTCCCAATAAGTATCCACCTTTCTGATTAAACTGTTTCAATACAAGATTCTCAATGAATTGTGAAAAACAATGTATGTGTGTAAAGGAAACCTCAACGGAAATTGTTTACGAATACGAAGTGAAATAAATTGGAGTCGTCTCGAAATTAAAGGAATTATATATTTACGGCGTTGCTCAGTTCTGTAAGTTGGTTTGCGATAATACTATGAATATTCAAGGGTTTGGTCGTCCCTGAGGATGGAACCCTTCCAAGCATGCGAGAGGAAGCGCGAATGGCGAGTTCGCAAACAATATGATATTATCGTGGCATTTAGGCGGCCCTAATAAGATTTACCTCAATATTAATGCGCATCGTGGCGTCCATTATTAAAGGGTATTATCTCAATACAGACAATACACTCCACCAATTCTATTTAAGCCGAATCGTCTCAAACAACAAAGATTTATAAAGTGATTAACACTGTCTAATCGGCTACGAATGTGTTTTTATACAAATAAAAGATATCACTTCAATACAAAATATTATTTAAAGATAAATTATAGTTCAATATTAGCAAGATTCTTAAACTCTATCATTCTGTATATTTATATTGTAGAAACTAGAAGAAGTAGAACTGTAAGTGGTTTCCATAGAAAGAACTATCATTAAATGTCTACGGTTTCTTTTATCATCATGATAATAACCGGTTCTGTTTTTGATAACAAAAGCACGACCTGGTATTACAGAACAATCGTGTCTTCCGACCTTTAGCTCCATAAAAACATGGAATGATTAATTGTTTTTTTCCGACCTCTTCAAAACACCGTCTTATTCTCATTAATACTTCCGTTATTTTCCACTCTGGTAACACCGAGGGCGATTTTCGACTATAAATTAATATTTAATTATGGTTTTTAAAAGCAAAAATAAGGAAAGGCATACTAATATAAAAGAGTAGCACAATCGTATTATTGTAATATTCTTTACTACAGTTCCAGTAAAGCCTTCGTTATGGTTCTCGCGAGTGTTTTCAATATTTGTTCCATTTATTCATGATGCAAGACGGAGGAGGCCAGGATGAGTGGAGACCTGAATAGCATGCCGCCGATGGCTCACGCGTGCTTTGAACATGGGCCACTAAAAGCGAATCGCCGTAAACAAGAATTAAGGCCAAACCTGCATCGACTATTGCACTCTCCTTTATGATCACGTGATAAAAGCTTAGTTTCACTGCGTATTCTTCTCACTCGCAATCACCAATACTAGTACACGTTAGGTCCTCTAAAATACATTTTAATGGATTTTACGTATCAGCTATTCTTTTGTGCAGTTAGTGTATTTTTTCTTGTTTTGATTTGATAACCTATCCAAGAACACTAATGGATATGACACCCGACTGAGGGATTTATATCCTGTAAATGAAAAATGTTCTTAAACTATGTGTGCAAATGTACTTATACTTTTTTTTTTGTTTCAAACACGACGTGCTAATTACAGAATCCACAATAGAGTTTCTGAGTTGGAATTTGTTCAGTAGTGATATATCCGAGGGAACTGACGGCCTTTTTTCTAACGAGACACCCCTCGAGGCGCCGACCCTGCAGCCCTGCGGAATGCTTAATACGCAAGCCTCGTTAACAAACTTTTTGAATCCTACTTGTGCTACTTGCTACCTGTAAACAATGTGTTACGTACTTTTTACTTGTTTTTTGTCAATTATCTTATTGTAGTTAAAACCCTTTGGCAATAGCAAGCATTTTCACAGCAGAACATAAAAAAACATTCCTTTTGGAAATTCTAACACCATAAAAGCGTTTGTGCAATTCTTAGCTGGAATTGTGTGTAAACTGAAATTGAAGTGTCTCGCTGAAATTCATGGTAAAAGGCGTCAAAGGCTTTATTCGCAACCATCGACACGTGATGCCATCAGCAGTACCATCGACCAACCTGTGAAATTTTATAAAAGAATGGCGTTCACAAATAAATACTTTTTCTACTACGCTTCGTGCATGGATTTTAAATATGAAACAATTAAAACATGAAAAGTACGGACAGTACGAATCACTTTTTCGTATTGTATATTAACATTTATGACAGACGCTTTTAAAATTGATTGCATTTGTGTTCGTTGACTAATTGTGCAATTTAAAATTTTATTAAAAATTTTAATCGATCGACTTAAGTAGCCTGATTACCCATGCTTCTGATACGATAAAATACAACAATTTTGATTATGATCGAACATAGCATACCAAGCGGAATCAACGAGAACTGTTCTTAACGTTCAATAGGAACGGATTTATTACGGGAAGTTGAAGTGTGATTCTCAGTTATTCTAAATGAAGGCTTAAAGTTTCAGTGAGGCAGTTCCGTTCCCCTTCCGGACGATCAACGTAAATTATTCTCTGGAAGAAATCTCCGAGGGCTGAGTGACGGATAAGGGACGACTCGTTTTATTGCCAGCACCACCGACTTACAAACCGTTCTAAAATAAACCTCCCAAACTTAATTGAGGGATAATATATTCAAATAAAATTCCCTTCGATTTAATCACAAATGATGTATTGGAAAATTGACGACGTAATCCGAGCTAGGGTAGTTTTTATGTTGGGAAAAGTTCTCACAAGTATGCAGTGAATGAATTCGTTTAGCGGAAATTTTAAATCATGATAAATAACACACAGAAAAGTTCTATGATACTTAACAAGTTTAATAGGTAAATTAGAGAGGTCTGTTAGCATAGAGAACGGCGGGTAATATTGTAATAACTGGTATACTAAATCGTTTATTCTGTGTTCTAAATGGTTTATAGGAGTGATTTTGCGTGGCTGAAAGGCGTTGTAATTGATAATTAAAACCTTGTTAAAGCAGCTGTTACTAAGGCATTTCTCACTTTTAATATTGCATTGAAAATATAATACGCCGAAAGCTGTAGGACACTTTATTTTTATTTGAATAAATGTATGGTAATAATAATAAAAACATAACTAGATACATTATAACGAATATTTTTGTTAGCAGAAACCATTCCTGCAAAGTCTGTCTATTTTATATATCGTAAAATGACCTTAGTAGACATAATAATAAATCCATTGAGTTCAGGATTCGTTCCGATTGGCATACTCTTGAAGATTAGAGAAACTTGCGCCTTTGTATCAATAACGAACGAATGAAACCTACTCATGAAATAGCTTTTTATTATATTTTAAATCCTTTGAAATTACAAAAGGTTCGATGTAATTAAAGCCACAGAAGTGTTTTACTTGATATTGATATATCTGTACGTATAAGATTTGGCAATATTAGAATATTTTTGTGGCTGCTAGCATCCACAAAAATACTACGTAAGTATCTTACTTGTTCCGAACAACACGAAATCCGCTTAGTAGAAAGGATTCAAAAACTCGTTCCCCGTTAATAATCGACAAGAATTTTTCACGTATATTTCTTTCATTCACAAATCCAATTTAATTAAGGCGTGGAACTCGTGGTTAAAATCCTATTTAAGCCGTTTTTATTACCGCCCGCCGGGCAAAGACCGTTCGCCACCGAGTTCTAAGAATTTGAGCGCTTGGAGGGATTTCTTTAGCTTTTATCTCTGAACGGCTCATAGCGAAATGGTAAGCGATCTCTATGTAAATTGTTTGTTTCATTTAACTATACCATAATCTCTATTAATTTGAAAAGTTTATGGATACATTTCTTTGTTTATGGCAGATGTTTTTGTGATGTGTATAGGTTGTTCAATCTGTGTTGATAAAGGACAAAGTCCAGCTGCAGTCCATTGGGACACGTCTGGTACGGTTGAACTCATCTGCTAATCCCTTCCATCTACCTACCTGCTTGCTCCCTTTCAAACACCTATGTTGCTACGAATTCCCTTAGTGATGAAATCAAAAGATTCTGACAAACAGCGTTCATACTGTGAAAAGGCGGAAATTTCATTTTTAAATATTATTTTTAGAAATGGGTTTATTAATTGACATTAGGTTTTATAATTAAAAGGGGCACATGAGTTAAGTAACACTAGCGTTGATTTTAGGATTTAATAGAATGAAACAATACTTAAGTTAGGAATCCCGTTTGTCTTGATTAATTAAACATTAAAAACATTACTACAGCCTCATAAGGTTATCTAATTTAGTTATTTACAGCCATTAAGTGCAATAAGAATTTTCTAGTGTTGTTGTTGGCGGGGTCAAACGTTGGTAATATCCAAAAGGGGGCAACAGCGCGGTAATGACCCGAAAGTACATGCATAATTTACCGCCCCGGCTCGTTTTGTAATATAATTAGTTCGTAATCTCGCCGGAAAACACCCAACAACATTATTTTGTGCCAGTTCAAATATCAAAATAATTTATTTTTAACTTGCACTCAGCATATTGTATAATGTTTAGATTAAAATATTGATTGTAACCTTCCCATATTATTGTTGTTGCTTACTGAAAATATAAACAGAGAACTGTATAAATCTTGCCTTGCAAAGCTTTTATCTAACAAAAATTTTATCTTTCTCAAAAAGTCATAATCCGAAATTACAAAAAATATGGTTTGAATGAGCCGTGTGTGTTTTTCAGTTTAAATTCTCCTCTATCTACAGTACCCAGTAGGTAGAGGGTAATAAAAAGGACTTAATATATATTCAACAGTCTTTTCATTCGATTTTGCAATGATAATTTAATCACGACACAAGTGTTCTTTCAGTTTTATTGGTACCGTTTAAAGGTAGTCTTAAGACGAGCAGATTATATTTTATGATCTAACTCCTTTCCTCTACTTTAACAGCGTTGGATTTAACATGTTCTAAACAGTGAGATAAATTGTAAGTTGCTTTAAAACTGCTGTACAGATCGATTCAACTTTTTAAGAGTTAATTAAGATTGCCTGAAGCTCAAAACCACCTTTAAGTTCCATTAAAACTATTCGACTTATAAATCGTTTTACTTTGTGTTAAATTTTATGTCTACCTAATTTTAAATTGTTTCAAGAGAAATTGAGGCCCCAATAATTAATAGCAAATGGAGGAAGGCATTGTTTACAAAGGACTGTTATGATGACGAAATAAGTGAATTTTCAGATGCGTCCGGTTCTTGCCGTGTAAAGTAGTAATGTATGAGTTAGTAGTTACACGGCACGGCACGGGCGGGTGTGGCAAAAACCGAAGTCATGTGAAAAGGTACTAAGGTTGGGTAAAATATCAGTGCGTATTGGTGTGATGTGTACTTTGTTATGTGTATAAACAGAGTGAACAAGTGGAATTGAATACTTGAACTACCAGAGTGACACGCTTCCCAACTGACGCGGATGGGAAAGACAACAACAATGACTATAACAATAAATGACGACCAACTATAAGAATCTATACTGATTATAAAGAGGTGACCTTAAAAAGGAAAATATAATTACTTGTTTGGAACTACTTACCTGATGTCTTAAATTACCAATAGTGAGAATTGACCTTCAGGTTGCGCTACAGTTTGCTAAATAAAATAAAAAATACGCAGATGAAAAATTACGGGTACAATAATATAATATCTAGCATTTTATGTGTATGTTCATTCATTTATTTTACTTAATATAAAATCCGGGTCTAATATATTGCGTGCTATAAGGTTACGAAGTTGTGATGAGTCTAGTATTGTATAATCATAGGCTTAATATCAGGCAGCCGTGTATTAGTTGATAAAAACTATTAGTGTTTCATCATTTCGATTTACTTCTCATTCAGTGAAAAAATGTTTTGAAAAATATAGCATAGTATACTTATAAGTAACATAATATCTAACATAATGTTGCAGTATATGAAACAAACGTCCGTGTACAAACAAGGAGAGAGTAAAGATTCCCAGCCAGAGTGAATTAGCTGAGGACAATTGAATTATAAAACAAGGATATCTGCGGAGTTGGCACGCCACCAATTAACTATCACTACACTATTGAGTTACCACTGTAGTCTAGCACAGAGCCTTTGCTCAGCTTACAACACAAATTGAACCTTAATAACTACTCATATGAAATAATATCAACTGAATTTGAAATGCACGATATTAACTGAAAATGATCGGAAATTTCTGAATCGGTTTTGACAGGAACAAATCTTTCATTGACCTAACTAAAGATGAACTCTCAGGTTTCAGTTCTTATGCTTAGTATTGGAAAAGATTTTTCTAAATAAAGTGTTTCATTTATTTTAATTTTCTGGTTGGCGCGACAGGTGAAAGAGGCAGCACGTCTCGACGGGCCTCACCCGGGGCGTGATAAATCGTAACATGCGTTACTTTTTACTAACAAGACATGTGTCGCTCCTAGATTTAACTGATTGTTAGTGAAAATATCTTCGCATTTCACAAACAGTAATGATTTCGACCTATAAAAATATGATTTTATCTCCAAGAAATTCTCTTTTCATGGTATTTTATAAGTTGAATGGAAACTAACGACGACGGCGGTAGCTTCGAAGAATCCAGTGAACTCCACAATTCCTTTAGAAATGAACGTATTAGAAAAACGTTGAGTAGGTGACGTGACGCTACTACAGAGAAGTTGAGGTACTGGATAGTTATTTCACATGAGGGCTTATTCAAATCCAGCTCAAACAGCATTTGTGTTCGGAAACCGTTTTGTTCTCAGATGGGTTTGTCGGAATGATTCCGCTTGATTTCGGGAATAGAGATTTTTGGGCTTGGTTCAGTAGGCCCGGTGTCGTACAACTGCACCGATGACAATAAATATCGGGCGCGGCGAGCCGTGAAATCGAATAGGCTGCGTCTCTGAGCGCTTTACAATCACCAGCCGCCTGTCGCACGCTCGCGCCTCTGTAACTTATTCACTTCCCCATGCATAAAAACTTATTTTAAACCAAGAGTCGTACTCGACAGTTTTGTAAATTCAAGTTTTATTGGTTTTTTTAAGTTTTAAAGGTGATAAAACCATAGTTTTTTGTGATATTGAACGATAAGGTTAACAACTTACTTCAAGTGATTTTAGATTTAAAAATAAATTCCTAATTAATTAAGTTATTAGGAAAAACTAGTTCAAATACGCGTAACATGATTGCCGTAGCTACAGACTACGTAACTGTTTTTGTTAAGAACGGTTTGCACTTTTCAAGCTTGTCAGTATTAGCTTTGTAGTAAGATTTTCATCACCAAGTACAGTTCAACCTACAGTTGAATTTTATTGCATGTTTACACATATTTTTAAGACTATTTTTATTTAAATGTTTAAATAGGTCGCCGTTCATAGGCAGCACTACCACTAGTTAAAGTATACTATAAAATAACATTAATTGAAAGTGTTAAAGATTCACTCGAGCAAATTGGTTTTCTATAATTAATTAACTCAATCGAATATGTTTCTCAAACCCGTAGCGATGGTACACCACGTTCGAGATATTTGTAACAAGGTGTGAATGTTTTAATAGTAGGTTTTATACATTCTCACGCGGAGTGCGAGAGTAATTTGCGGCTGTGATGCCCCCTTGTTACTGTCCCCCTGTTTCATCCCCTGCCTACGTGCCCCACTCCCGCGATCCCCTGACGCGTGTTCGATTAGAGCGCAAGTAATTCCGGAAAGGAAATTGAAATCTTAAAGCAATGCCCCACGGAGTCCAGCTTTAATATATTTCTACCACTGACTTGAGAATAATAGAATAACAAAGCAAAGAAAAAAACACATTATTTCTGCAAAAACAAAATAAGAACAAGGAGTAGCGAGGAATGAAACGCAAGTAAGTAGTAAACTGCAATTATTATATTTTTACACCCAGATTTTGGTTATTAATTTTATCCTAGATTTAAAAGTTGATTTGCATCCGAACCAAATATAATTTATAACCTACATTTTTTAAATAGTACACTACGAAATTAAATGAAAAAATAATGATATAAATAAATGATGGAGACTCAATCTTTAAGCACATATTAAATGTGTCAATGGACGAACTTACGTTTCCGATAACCAGTTAACGCACAACGAGGAAGAAACAGGACTAACTTAAAAAAATCAGTTGTCGTTATTAAAGATACTTTTGATCAAAGCAGATTTGGAAAAAAAATATACTTTACTGTATTTCAGAACCATACAAAGATACAAAATTAACAAAGTCTGGAAAGTCTTGCGCAAAAACTATCATAGGTACATACTTAGGTAATAGTTTTATAAGTGCACGTTGTGCGTATTGTTGCTTTTGTATAGGAATTTGCGTGGGTAGTATCGGCTGGCACAGTAATGAACACAAGCCTTGGGCCCAAGAGTTTAATTTTCCTCTTCCGCACTGTCCCGGTCGGCCGCGCTCATTACTAAATGCAACACTACTTGCGCCAGTAATAGTCTCTGCGAGTGTTCCAATTAAATACATGCATCATTGTTTGATAGTTTTATCAATATTTATTACGTCACTATTAAAAAACGTATAGTTCATGTAGACTACCCAAAAAAAAGGAGATGTTAGGTTTAAAAATTAAATTCAGTATTAGAACTTGCGCAGTACTCTGGGCTGGTAGGCATGGCAGCTATAATACATATTTGTATTATTTGATCTTAAAAAATCGTTATATACGATTTTAAAAATCTTTGAAAACATTTGGAAGCAATCTGTACCTGTATCTTAAAATGTAACTAGGGTTTTTAGTATCTCTTTAGGGTTTTTAGGATTTAAAAAAAAAAATGGGCACACAATAATTTGTGATGATTGTGATTTTGTGAAGATTTGCATTTGAATGCAAGCATCTAAAATAATAAAGTTTTGTTTTAAGAAGAGTTTACTGTTCCTTGTGTGTGCGGTAGGTACAGCGACAGTGTCGCGCCCCTCATTTGCACCGATGCGCTGTGCCTCCGCGAGCAGTCATCGAATACTAAACAAAAGCATTTTACACTATACCTGCTCATGCTCATTAATGCACCTCATGTTTTTATAAAACGTAGAAATGTATCAAGTTACAAATATTGTTGCTAATAATTCCTAGGTACTTAACTTGTTTGGTTGCACGGTGGACTGGATTTAGTAATTAAAGTTTATTCAACACAAATCGTTGTTGTGAAAAAACGAGAAGAATCTGTCAATTGGTCTTTACTTTCTACTTTAAAAAGATGTATTTTTTTACTGAATTTGTCGTTTTATTTTATAAGGAATACAAACATTTACAAAGCTGTACAAATATTTTTAATAAGGGAATTCAAGTTCCTAGGTTGACCCATTTAAACAACGTCACCTAATTTTCACTTAGCCAAGTACGGGTAAGCCATTGAGTACAATAGTTGAGGTCGTGCGACATTAGACTCATGAATGAATCATTGCGATCGAGTTCGGAACTATCGTCGATTAGCACGAATAATTCCGAAAGGGAAATTGAAAAGCTGAAGCGATGCCCCGAGGAGCCCCGCTCTTTCCGAATGTTATTTGCGGCCAGATGCCCCGCCGTGCGTTTTGAATACACAACTAAGGCTGTTTCGACAACTAACTTAGTCTTTGAGGATATGGCTCTTACCAATTGATATAACGATTATAATGTCTGCATATTTAAGTTGATCGAGTTTAATATTAGACATAATTTAGTGAAACAAATGTCTCAATTATAATTTTCAAATAAACGATAACGCTTACTATAATCCTTACCAACTATCCTCATTCGGAGATAATGAAAGGCATTGGTGTGTCCATTATCTGCTTTGTCTTCGAATCCAGTTGTAAACAGTAAGTAGCGGCGGTCCGGTCGGTAATCCTGGGTTAATTAGCAGGTTGTATCAACTCACACACTGCTCCTAAGAATAAACAACATTATTATTTCCTGATTTACTAGAATTGTAATACGGTAATTAAATAAAAAGTAAATTACATTTATCAAGTTTTTGTTGTCCATTTATCAAAAAACATTTATATTTTCAAATATAACTTTACTGTGCAAGTAATAAATCTGAGAACAAAATCTCACGAATAATATAGGCCAAGAAAGCATTAGGAAACTAGATTATATTGAAAGTAAGTTATTCTTGTAACAATTTTAGGAGTTGGTAACTTTAAAATTAGTTAAGGTGGAACTGTTGGGTAGCGGTAATGATTCGCCGAAGTTGGAGTCCGTGAATCCCTTTGCAGAAGGGCAACGCGTGTCGCATACGAACGGGTTTTACTACCGTGTAGTTACCAAAGACCAGCGTACGCCGAATTCACAATTACATCCCGACAAATTACGCTGATATCCTCTTGGTATGAATTCGCTTTAATAATTATAATTGAACCTTTGCGTTACTATTAATAATAATATCAAAAAACGTAAAATCTGTTCTTTGCATATTATTATATCTAACATCTTTCAATGCTGTGCCTGCTGAAAGCCCTATTCCTATTTTTGTTTTTTTCTGTTGTTGGTTTAAATATTTTATTTTAAAGTTAAAAAATTATATACAGCAACATAGTATGAGTTGTTTTATTACTATAACTAGTCATTTATTTATTTAATACATTTTTATTACTTTTACCAACACTTTTTTGTTTATGTTGATGCTTTTGTTGTTAGAATGTCTGAAACATGAAAAGCCTTTTTCTGGTATGCTCGTATTTATTATTTTAATTTTTAAATACATACAGAATTCAAAATCTGTATACAATTTATATGTATGATACGGAACTTTCCTAATAGCCAGTAGTTTCTTTATACTTTTTAGTTCGGAGCTGAAATGTATTTTAGTTACCTTTAAAATTCCGCGAAGTACATAATTCAAAATGTATAGATAAGTAACAAAAAAAAATAGCAAACTATACAATAGTATTACAAATTCATGAACTGAAAAGCAAAAGAATGTATCTCAAGGTGTGTTTTTCATATTGTTACATTCTCTACTAATCTAATGTTTCCAAGTACTTATTTCCACCGTTGTGACAATCCTGGGTCCCCGCATTGTCCTCCACTCTTGCTAATCCTATCTAATTGGTGGTCAGAAGATTATTGGACTTGAAAATGGAAAAGCTAATGCAATTACGAAGACAAAGAAATAATCCTACTCTTTCACCTTTTGTTGTATACATTTTATAAACCACTTTTTAATCAGAAACAAGAAAGAGACTGTTTCCAGTTGAATTTAAATTACTTCCCGGAAGATCGATCTATGAAATGTGAACTCGAATAATAACAATTTGCGGTAGAATATTATCCCAAAGTAAAGTCATCTCCAACATAAAAGAAACACATCGGAATTCTTAAGGGGAAATATTACTTTGCAATCGCGGAATTCTTGTCTGAAACAACTCGCGGGAAGGTAACGTTCATTCTACAAAAGAGCAATATTCCGTGCACAAAGGGAACGTTCCAATATATTCAATGCAGTGACACAAGAAATGGCGAATGAAAGCGGTAACAAAGCTTATATTGAGAGTTTGATCGTATGGCTCGTGGACACATCAACACAAACGGCCAACTACAACTTACATTCAATTGTAAATAACTTTTATAGGAATATATTAAACTAAAAAAAGTTTCGGAAAGTTCTGAAAGCTTATATGTATTTTTTTTGTTAATTTAGATTGTTTTATTAGCAAGAATCAACAGACTCACTATCATCAAGCCGGCTTCTGTCATGTGATATAATGGCTTAATTATTTCCCAATTGCCCCGCTGCGCTGTGAAAGCGGAATCGATCTACGCTGCATAATTTCTTTTTGCTAAAAAAATTAAATGTCATACCTTTGGAATTGCTTCAAAAAACAATTGAAACTGTTAAATAAGTATTTTTATTTTACAAACAACGTGCAAAGTCTTAACAAAACTTTTATAATCATACTTATATGATCAATTACCTTTTCACAAAACAATTTAAACAGCAGTTTCTGTAATTGGAAGCTCCAAATTAAATTTTAATATTTAATTTCGAAAAAGAAAACGGATCCAACGGTTGTTTGGTTCTTACAAATTTCCTCGGCTAATCGGTCGGCCTTCGTACAAGTTGCGAGTTTGTGAAATAATTCAAAAGATAGACGCATGCGCGTATTTTACGCACCACCCCTAAAGCCTTACGACCGCCTCCCTCAAACAAACAATATCTCAAAATTGAGCCTTTCCATCTTTAACATAAAGATGATCACGTAAATAATTTGCTGTTACAAATGTATTTTGAGATCCAAATTATCTTCAGTACCAAAACCATCATTATGTTGATGTAAGAAGAATTAGAATTTCGTGACAAATTTTCGAGTTCTCAGTTCGTTTGTATTATTCAATTCTTTGGATGTACTACTAATATAAAATCAGGCCTATGAGTTGAGTTTAGAGTTGCTATTTGTTTGGTGAAATTTGGCGGTTACAGTTTCTCTGAAGAGCGTCAGTTGAGAGCTCAGTTGGCTTGGAGCCGTGAAGGTTGCAGGACGTGCCCTAACTTGTCGCGTCCGCGCTACGATCTCAACTTCTTTCGTAGTACCACTCGTAGTCAATTTTCGTAGTAAAACAAATGTTTACGAGATCAAATTCGTTGGCGGAACTTTATTGTTATTCTAGTTCTTTCTGTAAATTTATTAAAAATAAATCTCTTAAACATCTCTGGAACATAAAAGTAAGTTACTTTAAATTAATTAACTACAAAGTGATTAATGATCGTCATGTAATGGATGTCAAAAACTCCGTATTATTTTCAAATAATTCTAACAATTTATCAAACACGGGCTACTTTAAAAATAAACACTCGTTAAAAACTATTTTGTGGTAAAGTTCGATACGTCCGATACCTACTTTATTATCGATTAGAAACCGCAATTAACAATATAATTTCACCTACCGAACAACTATACATCCAGTTAAGGAGAACATTGCTCACAATAAATACAGTTATTTAGAACTAAGTTTTATTAGACGTTTGTGAGGCGACCCCAAAATTATAGTCGGCAATATTACAAGTAAATCTCTTTAAACGGAATAGATGGGGTAATTGTGTCTGCTGTATAAACAAGGCAGACTATAAATAAAGGCACGGGAGGCCCGGACATTCTGAAGGCCTGTAGTAAGGAAGTCTGAGTTGTGTCGAGTTCTCGGGTGAAGAAGTCTCGACAGCCCGGAGCGCACCCCACTCCCGAAATTCTTAACTTGATTCACTTCCACATTCCGAGATAATTAAAACCCATTTATACAACATCTTGTTAATTATAATCCGTGAATTGTGACTTTTTAACTTTACTATTTCTATATCCATTTTTATTGCGATTAATGGTGTATTTAGAGAAGGTGAAGTGTCTTTGCTGTTGTATTTAAGAAAGGAAAATCATTATCGTTCATATTCTTTAGCTGGTAGACACTGATCACTTTTAAAAAAATTTCTACCAATTAACAAAAAAGGGATTAAATATTGGTAAAAAGAAACTAATAAATAAAATAAGTGTTACTCCACCTCCTTGTCGAACAAATAAGCCCGCCTCGATCCGAAGCCCCGCCCTCCGTTCGAGGTAAATATCTTCTTATATAAATACTCCTTATATACTTCACGGGACCCAAGAACCGGGACCTGCCACTCGAACATTTTATATACATGTCTTATGGCACAAACATGTCCATCAACCGAACCTTCTCTATAATACATCTGTATGAGTGTAACAATGTTGTAGAATAATCTGTGCTTAGATTTTAGTAGATATGTTAGATAAAAACTGTATCTAAAGCAACATTGAAAAAACGTCCCTTCATAAATGTATTCAATAAGTTGAAGTTTGAAACGAAACTACTTTGTTTCAGATAAGGCACTGTGCTTAAATCAAAATATGAAACTACAAAGTTAAGAGCGAACGGTAAACAAAACGAAATTTATATAAAGGCTTTTATGACTGTAATAGAGTTCCCGAGTAGATTCCTAACTAACAGGACAACGTTAACAAACAAAATCAACAGAGCGGGCAGAAGTTTCACGGCTAAGAAGTCGAAACTGTGTGTAGAGGACGGGGGGAATAGTGAGGGGTAACAAGCCGGCCAACTGAACTCGTTAAACGTACCGAGGCGAGCGCGGAGTGAATAATTTCGGCGGTCCGAGTGCTCGGGCCAGGAGCCGGCGCCGGCGGATCGCGTAAACACGACTCGCTTCGAGGCGCCGTTCGCATCGCCGCCTCCGAAAGCCAAACCACCAAATGGACGCCCTCTCCCTCACCAGGACCCGCCAGCCGAGGCCCACCAGAAACCACATCGTCTACACAGACCAGAAGGGACGCAAGTAAGTATTTTAAAACCAACGATCGCTTCTTCCATTTTAACATGATTTAAATTGAACTTCTTAAGAAATTGCTGACCCTGAAAGCGAATAAATGGCTGCTATTATTTCTTTCACTTAATTTGTTTTGACAAATGATCCAAAGTCAGAGGTTTCTCGGCGGAGCCTCCAATTGCCTCCAATTTTGTGATCTTCATTAATTAATTAATATAGCTCTTGTTTCCACTCACTTTGCACTAATTTGATTAAGTTAAAGTTTTGCCAAAAAAAATACAGTAAAATAATGTAAAAACCTTCAAAACCAACTAAAACGTTTTTACTTAACTACCAACAAATACGATAACGCCACAAAAATGGATTCACAATGTTTGAATTATAAAAGTTTAAATTCGATGCTTTCTCAAAGAAACTTTGAGATTATTATAATCTTTCAGACATGTGTCTCTATCTCAGAGCATAAAATATGACTCTAAGTTATAGCGAAAGAAATTTTCATATAAATTAAGTGTAAGAAAGTTCGTAACCCACAGTGAAAGGAAAAAATGTCGGCATGTAACTTTGCAGAACATTAAAATTCACCATGCAGATGGTCTTTTATTTTATGTGTTGTTGAACTAGTTTCGCTTGTTATTCTAAGTGTTTTTGTGTCCGAATGCTAACTAGACATTGAATTTCATTGAGGAGAAGTTTGTGCAACGTGCTCTAAAATTTTGTGGCTTATTTCTAACTCAAAGTATGTTTAACAGAAGTGACTTAGGTTAGTGGAGTCACTTTAATTTTGATTTACTATTCTATATTCTATTTTATTGAACTGTAGCTAGTGTGTTAGTAATTCTGAAACATAAACAAAAATACAAAGTAAGATTCACTGTGAACATATTTATCATAGAAAGGGATTCATAAATAAGTATTGTGCAAAGTAGCGTTATTGAATATTAAGGGTTATGTTCACAGTTAGACAGTATGATAGAGAGACGAGGCGAGGCTGTAGTGAATGTGTCGCGGAAGGAGCAGCGAGTTACTTGCACAGTTTCCGTTAGTCACATTTTCGCGACACGGTATTCTCATTTCGAGGACTACAAAGTTAGCCTTATCGCGTTTAAAATAGAACGACAAACACATCTAACTTTGTGATGCAAAATGGACACATCCTCCGGTCTAGCCGCTGTCGGGTCCGTCCATCACTGGACACTGCACGTCGTCCGCTAAATCCTTTTTGTTATTCTCAAAGGCCTACAACACTTTTAACTGTTTAGGGTTTAATAGAGTAATGAATAACAAAAGGTAATTTCGTTGTTTGCTTGCGAGGTTTAAGTCATGGCTGAACTCTAAGCTTGTTTCGCTAACAATGGCTACGTTAGTGACACACGAAGGAACGCTATGTTATTTTTAACGCTTAGTTTTACTTGGAACGACAAATCGCCTTATTGTTTTCAAGAATACAAAGGCGGATTTTCTTAGCGAGCCCGAATGGATTAGATTATACGACGAGTCTGTGACAAAGTAGAAAATTTTACATTCACATTCATACTCGGTCTCGCCACGTTCTAAACTCGGTTGGGTACGAGTGTGTAAGTATGGGGTAAGTGTACAAATTGATTTATTGAAGTTGAGCGGGTCCTCGAGCTGCGCCAGAGTATTCACACTCCTTTGAGTCACACAGATAAAGTAGAAATAAAAAAGTAAGTTTACAAACAGGAATCCTCTTGTCGCGAGATTTACGAGCCGCCGCCGCCCGTGCCGCCTACCACTCGTGTAACAACTTTAAAAGTATTGTGTTATGAATTGGTTGTTTCCTAAAACCTCTTTTTCCTTTATTTTGATTTCCTCGTACTCATTCACAAAATTCAAAAATAAATAATTAGATTCCATTAGATCAAGAAAGGTAAGTTTTTGAAAGAAACTTTTCATTTAAAATAATCAATGCTAATGGTAAAAATAAAAGCTACATTAGTGATCAATTTCAAACGCACTTTGGGAGAAAGTTTGACTGTAACTAACAATTTGCTTTATTAAATCTGAAAACATCCAAGTAAACGTGAAATTTCCGTTGTAATTATTGAAGTCACGCGAACTACGGTTTAAGCTTTAGGATTTGTCGGGCGCTGAATGCCTGTAGCTATAATACCAATCTTTAAAAACATGTCGTAAAAACTTCATTTTCTTACTTAATTAAAAAATGTAAATAGAGCAGAAATACTAAATTTCAATGCAAGTAAAATCGAAAATATTTATATTAAACTTAAAAAAATATATATTTCATAAAACTTCTTTAATATTTGTCCTGGCATCGTACTTCCTACAAACATGATTTATAAAACGGACAACATTTTTGAGATCGTATTTTAAGTTTGGGTAAAATGTGTATTTTTGTATTGTTCTGACGCGATATTTGTTCATTGAATTAACATCCCGCAAATGCAAGCACAATTTAATCGCTATTTTCCAGCGGAATTTCTGTTTGTCAATTAAAATATTTGGAATCACTGAAATCATTTCAGTGGCGGCAAATTTGATTACTCAGCCAACTCGGTAAGAGAATGCCGAATTACCGCTTGTTATTATTTTATCGTTTATTATTTAAGGCATTTCAAATTAATTTTTGGAATACGATATAAATGTTTGTTGCTCTGCGGGTATTATGCGCTTTGATGAAAATTAAATCTCTATATCCATTTAATATAACATTTTTGGGGTGAATATTAACTTAAAAAATAGAAACTTCTACGATCGGTATTCTCAAATCAATTTGTGGAAGGAAAAACAGACGTTGATTTAAATAATTTAATAACGGCGTGGCTCTGGAGTTCGATATAGAATACATGCATGCATACAAAATATAGTAACACGTTGTCAAAAGTAATCGTGAGTTGCTATGAAAATTTCATTGTTTTATATACTTGAAAAACTCAAAGAAATTAATAAAAAAATCAAAAAATACTTTTTATGGTTTTTCCTTGCAAATATATACACCGTCGCCGTTACGTAATTTTATAATAAATTACTTAAGCGAAACTGGTTTTGTTTTTTATGGTTGTACAATAATTAAAAGTACTTAATCAAATTAATAGAGTTAAAGCGTGAAATTCATATATTTTCGCAAAAACGTTTGATTTGAGTTGGCTTTAATTTTAGTTTCTCGTCACGTATACCCGGATTGGGCTTGTTTGTGGTCCACAATAGGGACATGCCCTACAGATTATTGTTGCCCTTTTATAGCTTTCATCACTAATAATAAACAGAGGAAAAAAGTTGAGCCTTAATGCACCTATTCGTAAACTTTAGTATTGGAGTTTTTGGGTAAATACGTAGGGTACTCGGACGTGAAAAGTTTTGTTCATAGTCACGTACTAGCTTCTTTTTAGAATGAAAGGAAATTCTTGTCAAACCTTTTCTTAAAGCCTTACATACAGTGCTGAGTTTATAGTTAGTAAAATACTTGTTAATAAACTTGCAAAATGCTCAATGTCAAGATTAATTAAATTATATAAAACTGATTCTGTTACTTACGATAGATCACATTGTAGTAACTCAAACGTAGTAGTAACGAACTGAAATATGTTTGAGGAAGCATTTTATCGAATGCGATCACAGATGAGATGTAGTATTCGACGCGGGTCCCACGGGATGCTGTGGGTGAATTATTTACAACCGAGGTGCCAAAACAGGTTTCAGGGAAAATATTTATACATTATACAGAGTAAGTAAAAATTGTATGAAAGATTTTCATTATCATGAATTTATTTTTAAATAAACACAAAAAGAGTTTGGTTAAATATTTGGGATCTTCATTTCTTTCGTGTTCAATTCATATTTTTTATTTTAAACATTACTAGTACTTTCCAACACAACCTAAACTTAGTAAAACTATATCCAAATATCGCTGTTTGTACCAACATTTTTACGTGATAGAACAACAAGATTGTATTATCAAGACTGAAACTAAGTACATAGTAGGTGTCAATAATATTATATTATTAAAATATTGTTTTAAAACTATAAAATACCATAGCACCATAGCATAGCATCGTAGGATTTTTATCGTGGCTGTTCAAGCTAACTGAGCATGAATATAATATATAGCACTGAATCCAATCCTAGCTTCTTCCGCCTTGTATGCAACGTATCCAGCGGAATAACTTGTTTAAATATTCTCCTACTAATTTCTACAATTTCTAAGTATAACTCTCAAAAAGCATTGCCCCTAAAAAAATAAAGATAACTCACGTGGCTAAGCTTTAGAGAGTGTAAGATTTATGTACTGTATCTATGTACTAAATTGTGACATGAAAGATAGTTGTTTAGGCTGTCGGAATGTTGTAATTAAATAAAATTATTTAAATGTTTTCCATAAAATTAAAACAAAAAAATCCAAGTCAGTCCCAATTTTATACAAAATCCCAGTCTGTGTATAAACTCGATAGAAATCGATAGGGTTCGTGATACAAATGTAAATGATACTACGTTTATATTTCAATCCTAATTTATTGGATTCAACTCACCCTATGACATTCATAAAATGCAATTTATGAATACGTATGCGTGAATAGTAAACTTATTTACAAAAAATATTTATATTCACAAGTAAACTTCATGAAATAATCAGAGACATAGGCCATGCCATTCCTATTGATTTTCACTGACAATTTATTGTTGCAGTTCAAACAATTTGTCGTACTGAGAGATACTAATATCATCAAAGTTATAAAATCTATTAAATACATAATCGTACGTAAATAAATTATTATGTTTTAATATTTAAACAATAATACATTTTTTCATGGTTTAGTTTAAATTGAAATGGGAATAAAGTGAATTAGTGACATTTCTCAATAGGTACAACGATAGCGCAATAAATTTGTTTGGAGTCTTTAAAGCGACGTTCTCACCCGCGACGAGCATAAGTGACTCTTCTCCCTTCAGAGGTATAAGCGTTGTTTTATGGTCGTCGTGACGCCAACAAAGTTCGGCAACTGCTTTATGAGTCTAATTTATAAGTGAGCGGCGTTCGGGAGTATTTACGACTCTTTCTTAGACCTCCCGAGAGTGCGTTCATTCTACCCCTCCATAGTTGAGGATTCCGTGAAATTTGAAGCTCTTGGAGCAACTAAGACTTATAATTTAGTATAAACACCAAAAAACCTGTTTTTCTTCAAAATCTATTAGGAGTTAAAGTTAAGACTCCCTTAAACTTTTTCCTAACAAAAATAAAAGACGGATGATTCGTAGAGACAAAACAAATATACCCAAAACAGTTTAAACAAGTTGTATTCAAATGAAGTTAAACAAACGATTGCGGTCTGTACAACTATTTATTGCCCACATGATCCGATGTGTAATTATTGTAAAATTTAACTTTGCGCTACCAATGTTTGGTGTACTTTAAATAGTTATTTTGTTTAAAATTACACTTAAAATTTCGAGGGATTTTATGAACACTTAATAGCTTTCTTTTTACATTTCAATACAATATTGAGGGTTCGTAGATAAATTGTTCTTAAATGACGAACGAAATATCGTTTTTCTTACTACTATAAAAAATTACGCATCAACAAAATCAGTTGTGCATAAATACAGAAAGATTCAATAAAATTGTAAGCCATGGCTTCACAGGGGTTTAACACCAACTTGCATTTATTAAGAAATCCGTACGAAATTAAGGCGTTGCGTGCCTAAAGAAGTTAGCGAGCTATATGAAGTCACCAAACAATTTGCACGAATGGTCATACGACTTCTCAGAGATTAAGTTCTTACCTTTTCATCTTGCTCGTTTTTTACTTCAAAAACTATTTTAATAAGCAAAAAGTAGTTTTGAAAGCAATAAAAGAATAAAATAAAATTATGAGTGATATGAAATAAAAATAATATTTAAGAACACATCTAAAAGCACTTTATTGCGATTCAAAATAAAATTCCCTATGTGATTATAAAAATTTTCAAAGTAATAGCATGAAACTAGGTTCTTCGAAATGGAATTTTGAAGGCATAAATTAATTTTCAATTTGCCTTTGACATTTCGCTGAGCCGGTCGGGTGTCTCCCAGCAAGGTATTAACCCGAACATGGCTGCTATTCACTGCTTCATATCACACCATATACATACATATGTACTGTTTCTATATACGTACACTAGTATAGCGATATGTCGGATGTGACGTGTTATACGATGTAACTGATGACCGTTTATCCGTTTACGTCTTCTCATATTGTAAAATAAATATTTGATGATAGTTGAAAATTATTGACAACATTTTAAAACTCATATGTTTTCATCATTTTATTTGCTTAAATCTATGTTTCGAAGAATGTAAATGGCGTTAAATCTTGAAATAGCAAAGATGGCAGTCATGTCCGAATCGCAACAAAACGTTTCGGTATTTCTATGTCGAAGAATCTCGACACTTATAACGAATTCATGTCGACAGGAATATTGTGCTCGAGCAGCGCCCCCTCGCGGCTGCAGACAAAATGCAACATGCAAAAGCCATTGAGTAACGCCGACTGAATGAATGTACCAGCTTTCGGCACTAAGCTGCTACTTGTTTAACTTTACCCAATAACTTGAGTTATATTTAGCTGTCTATCCCATGAATGCGTTCGAAAACTCTCTAGTTTTTCAAGTTATCTAAATGTTAGATAGTTTCTAATATTTGGATAGATTTAGCAGGTTTTATAAAAATTATAATACTCGTAAATAGTGAAAAAAAGTTTATTGAGAATGTTAGTTGTTGCAAATGTAACAAATGCAACCATGTTTTATGCAATGTTTTATGAAACAAAGAAACAAATACACAGAAACAGTTCATCATTATTCAAAGTAGGATTAAAAATAGTACCATGCGAATAAAGTTTAGGGGCAGAAAACTACTAATACAAAAAAAAGGGAACTACAATCAATTTAAAAACTGACATATTAATAAACGTTTAGGTTGCAAAAACAACAAAATATATTAAAGTAGAACTTGCGTGTCCTATTATTAAAAGTCATACGAATAGGAGCTATTAATATTATTGTTTCCTCGAGCGATATTGATATAGGATGTGCACGAAGAGTTACGATGTTGTTCAGCTGTAATGGTAGTCAGGTTGGCGTGTATTGGCTCGAATATCCGTCGAGTTTGTTCGCTCGGTCGTCGTTCGGCAGCGGCGCGGCTCGGGCGTTTCGGCAGGCTCGCCGACTAAGGAAGCCGATTTCATTGTACTTGATTTATGGCCCACATAATGGAGCTGCGTTGCATTTCGCTGCATGCAACCACTACGAACCGTTCCTTCGCAAACACTATTCCCCAACATAACCTAATGCTAGAGGGCCGCCTGAAAGTACAGGAAAATGCTTCTAGAATATTCATGTTTTAAAAATATGTTTTCAGCACTAAACATACTGAAACGATTTCAATAATGGAGTAGTAAATATTTTAGTAGCGATTGCAAAATAATTAAATTTGATTGTTGGTTCTTAGAACATCACCACCTTGGTGTATAATCCATATATCGAAAAATAAAACTTCATGTCAAACTTAGAAAAAAACGGACCCAACAAAAAAAAACTTATTTAATTATCACCATTTCCTTGCGTTGTGTTTTTAGATATGATGCATGTAAAAAAAAGCATACGCCCAGTATACAGATGGATTGGTTTAATGTATCAATAATTCTAATAAAACAAACTTATTTTTAATATATTTGCACACAGACATGTATAATGTTTGGTTGAAGTATATAGTGTACACAAAAAATATAATATTTTGCTGTTTCTTTTATGTTGGAAAGTATCTTCTCGCTTCAAACGCTAGGAATGAAATTTAAATACAGATGCATCTAAACAGCTATCTTGCAATCGTTGATCTAGACTTTCCACATCTTGATGCAACTGCTGCCCTTGTTTATCACTCATATTTTCAAGATTTGATAGAAAAAAAAATTAAACAAAAAGAAAACGTGAAATGTTAATGTTATCAGGCGAGCTAACAATGTTCATGCATTTAACTTATGTTTCAACAAAAGTTAGTCATTATTAGGCGATTTTGTGGACCTAACAAATATTTCCTTCCTTTATCTTTTCGTCCCTTAATTTTGAAAAATAAAAAATGCAGAATTTACGGCTTATCTTGATACACACTATATCTTAAATATTGAAAATCTAAACAGTTTCTGGTATTTTTTCTTTAAAACTCTTTTTATACTGTCCACACAAGTAACATACCTTTTTGGTGAGTTTTTGGGATTTTCTGTATTTATTTTGAAAATTTAATAGTAAATTAATATAATAAACGCATACAAACCTTTAATCTCAAAGGTGCTACTGTATCTCAATTGTGATTACAATTGATAAGGATGTAAAAAAAACCTATAGGTGTTGCACCTCGGAACTCAAGTCATTACCGATATGCTATAATTAAAAAAAAATCCATAAACTCTCGCCGTAATCCCTCGAGAAGGGTCGGCAGAGTTGTTTATTACACACTGCATTTCGCATGTTTATGTTGAGTCCCAGTGTGACAGGTTGCAAATCTGATGCCACTATCCGGCACAATGAGGAACATGGCAGCTACAACTTACGCTAACCTGAGACTCGAATCCTTAACCTTTACTATTACTAATAGGAAACTAAATCAGCAATCTCTTATTCGGGGGCCAGAATAGTTTCAAGCAGTGATTTTTTAAAGTATTCTTAAAGGGTGTCTCCATTTTGATTTGCTATTAATTAACATGATAATTCATAGACTTCCCGTGACCTTACATTTCTCAAGGGTTTGACATCAATAATGTCTATAAGATTTTTTCTTATCATATCGCTTCAGCTTTCAATTTCGAAACGAAAGTCGAGAAAATTATGTTAACATAAAACGACGATGATAATATCATCAAAACAACGCACGTTAAAAATTCAATTTTAAATTAAAGGACATCAACGAATGTGATAAATTGTAGGTATGTCTACATTTAAGTTAATTTTTCATTTGCCAAATTTGATTAGAATTCGAATTGTATAATTTAAGTATAAGACTAAAGGTACTTACATAAAATCTTGACTTCTGTCACGAAATTTGAACAACCTTTATATATATTATCTACAAGCATCAAGTACACACCATACCATCAGATCACAAACAAACGGAAAATTGTGAACTGCTTTAAACGCAAACAAAAATCGTTTATGGAAAATGATGGTAGATCTACGTGCGAGATCATCCGGGTTAGTACCATCCTTTCTATTTCTGCCGTGATGTAGTTAGTTCGAAGGATTGGAGAGCTAGTGTCCAGCACGAGACTAGCACAAGAGATGTAACATCTTTATCTTTACATGGATTGCGCTTTGGCGGTGTTTTTGATGTTCTAAAACATCCAAGGCCTCCTCGTCTCAATTAGCGGTGGGTTAACTTTTCATCAAGTGATCCGTCTACCCATGAATATGAAAATGTGTTATTCAAACCTAACCTAACCTAATAAACCACTGAGAATTGATGCATTAAAGCAGTTTACAATTTCCTGTTAGTTTATAAATAATTGTTGTTTTACTAGGCTATTACTTGATAACTAAAAAATACAATCAGTAGATAAATGTTAATAAAGTTAACGGTACAATTAATACTTACGGTACAGAAATTAATGAATGTGCGGGCATTCAATCGCAACGGTCAATTAACATCCTCATCCAACAGAAACACTAAAATAAATAATCTTTCAATATAAATATATTTCAAGCAAATTAACAATGTTTTAAATACATTTTAATTTAATTGTTACACAATCATGTGATTCTGAATGGATAATATTCTAATTTTTGCAATAAAAGATGTTATACTTAAAAATGTAAATTTGCCATTTAAATACGCTATGCACACAAAAACTGTTTGATACTTATTTTCCTTGTAAAAGAAGGTAATTTGCTAGTGTTTCTATTTAATGATCAAACAAACAATTGAAAATAAGCATCTTTTTATTTATCAGGAAAATTTTCAAAGACATATTATGAACTTAAGGTTTGATGAAAATCTATGAATAAAGATTATAAATCGTCAAATTATCAATTAATGTCTTGATTGATAATTTTATCTCATAAGACCACACATACACCTAGTGTCGAACGCAAAAGTAAAAACAGTACTTAATTTGAATATCAAGATAATACTAATATTGTATCGAATAATTAAGTATCTATAATTCAAATAAATTACAGCATTCGCAATGGAATGTTAAATTAATTACGCTAAACACGCCATTAATTGTATCCACCTGCTGGCTGTTGGGGAAAGCGATTTATACTGAATTCTTTGAATTTCTTTTCCCTAAACGGTTGTCTTATTAAGGAGAATCTGAGAACAGAGGAAGCTCACAAGTCGAGTTTCAGTGATGAGAATGATTAATATGGCTCATTTGCGGCGCGCTCCGTACTACGGAAGCATTGCTACGGCGGCGGCTACTGACTACGGGCTATTGCTACGCGGCTACGAGATGCTACGTGCCCGTCTCGCGTACGTCGTTTGCGCTTCCTTGCTGGGAATTTATTAGATTCCACCCCATTTCTACCTTTTATCTCTATTATGTATTTAATGTTATACTATTATATTCCTGACACGTCGTAGCGATGTCTGTTTGGATATTTACCAACGAAAAAGAAAATAAACACAATCAGTTTTAATGCTGTTTTATTAACTTTTCGTTTATGAATGTACTTAAATCTAAAATTATGGAATTAATTTTCAGACTTAGATAACTAAACCATCGAATTAGAATTAGTTTTTAGTTCGACATTGAAATAGAGATTAATTTATATGTTGAACAAATACATTACCACTATAAATCCTGGTTTTATCAAACTAAATTCGGCTCAAAGTCAGACTATAATTAGTTTTTACTTGGCTGCGATGAGACTCGATGGAGCATTAGGTGCTTAATCCATTTGTATTAATGTCTATTTAAATGCTTTAGTAGATTTAGGAGTACCAATTCAACTGTTAGAAAACCTTTAGCACCAAAGTGGTATACCATAGTGCAGATTTTTACTCTCACCGGTTGCTCCAACAAAGTAAAATCAATCGAAATAAAATAACCAAGACTGATCAGCTTGACTAGCACGTAGCCCATTATAAAATTAGAGAATAGATTTTAAAAAACCTGTCAAATGCCAGTCGGAAGCGTACACCGAGGGTTCCGTACAAACTTTTTACTTTTATTTTTTACTACAAACTATAAAATTTACGGATTTTCCTTTACTAGTAGTCTTCTTCTAATCAGGCTTCTTACAAAAGTATGTACCTTATAGGTTTTGATTCCCTTGCGAGTTACAGTGATACAATGATACACGATACAAACGGCCGTATCATGCTTCTGTTACCATGTTTATGTTAACTAAGAAACTTATTTTTTTCACACTTCCAACGTACTGCAGATTTGAGTAATGATACCAATAAAAATATGGCACCTCCACCTCAGATTAATAGGACTAAAGGCAGAGCGCGCGACGTGCGGCCTGTTTAACAGCCATGCATGCGTGATAGACAGCTTGACAGCATTGTAGGAACAAATGTCGTGTTGTGTATACGTCCCAACTTTTTCTTCTATATTAAAATTAAAGATAACATTTATTTTAGATAACTTAAATAAATATGTAAATATTATAGACGTTGTATATGGATTTTACATACATATTTTTGGTTTTGAAAGCCATAAAACATGCAATTAATAATTTAAATGTAAAAAATCAAATATTTACAATTTTTTTAACTAATAAATTACAAACAAATTTACTCAGCTCTGCAGAAAATATCGTAAGAACTTCCGGAACAAAGCAACGATATTGTATAAACTTCATAGATAAGAATACTACATCTAAGACCGGTAAGGGACCAAAGCATCATACAAATATCACAAAGTACTACCTCCGCCGGGATTAGAATCCAGAACCTCTAGCGTAGCAGTCGGCTGTTTACACCAATGGCCCTTTAAAGTACTTACAAATAGATTTTTATAGCCTATTCAATGTGAGGTTTAAATTATTTACGAATTTGCAGGTCAATCCACATACGTTCTTATTATTCTTAAACATTGCGAGGAAAATGTTTTAATATAACTTGGCTACACGAACGACATATGGTGAAGTTCTGTGTATCTAACGGCAGCAACAATAAAATTCACAATTAATATCAAATGGAGTGGAATTTTGCAAATGTATGGGAAATGCGACGGACATGTATTTTGATTGCGTGATCTTATATGATATCCTTTTACCTTTAAAGGGTTGGTAAAAAAAATGTTTTTTTACTTTTCACAGCAAAAAAATGTATCCCCTGTTATTGAATCTCTATCAAAATCCGTCTAATGTTTAAGTTATCTAATCCATTAAAATCATATAAAGAACTCAACATGGATACGACTACCAATAATTAATCTATGGTACACAACATCTATCAAAACGTAAATTAATTTGTAATAGTTTCAAATAGTTATGGTTCATTAGGTGTGGTGTGTATTTCAACCTCTACATGTCATTCTATTTTAAACATGATTTGTGTGTGTGTTGTCCATGATTGTTGTAATTGGTCGGTAATGCGGGTAATGCCAGTAAAGCCAGACGTGTTGTGAGCCTGCCGCCGGAGATAAAGTGCTTCAAAAGCTCAAAAGATTTCACTCTCATTTCATCTTTCCTTCTCCGTTATTCTTTCAATGCGAGCTTTTTAATTTGTTCCTCTGAGATTGATTTCAAATAAAACGTACATCGTGTTTTTAAAACCTATACAACGAATTATTGAATTATTTTTTGTTATAAAAAGCAAACATTCGCATTTATGACAATATTCGACTACGTTCGTAGAAATGTATTGTTGTTAAGTTAAAAACTTTATTCATCTTTGTAGGCACGTCTAGTTTTTAAATAATAAAAAAATTGATCTTGTCATTTATAACGAAGGCAAAAAATATTCAATAATTATGAGTTTTGCACAAAATCATGTTTCAGAACAGTATTAAAATAAAGCAAAGTGTTACTTTGTTTTCCAGGCGATTGTAACAAAATAAGCAGTGTTAGTCAGAATGTGACGCGCGGGTCTCCCCTTTATTGTATCAGCATTAGTACAAATCCTATGTGAGCCATTCACTCCACTGAATCGCTACCATTCAAATAGAACACACTGTATTCATTTACAAAAGTATATTATTTTCAGCGAAAATGCTAAAATACTAAAAGAAAAAACAGTAACTTTTCATAATAATTTTCAATTCATATTTTGAATTCATCAAAATTCTTTTGGTTTTATTTTTGTTCAGATAAAAAATATTGAAATTCTTTTCAACATGTTTTTTTATTTTTCTATAAAATATTCGGTTAGCGAAAGTAGAACATGCGTTCGACTAAAATTAATAAAAGTACGTAATTTTACCGGACGTAGAGGAAAATTAATAAAATCAATTTTTTTTAAACATCATTCAAGTTCTATTCTACTTACTTGTTTGATACAAAAACTTACAATTTTATTAAATACATGTAAAGAAATCAAATGAAGGGTTTATTTTAAATTCATAAAGGTGACATGAGAATAACAAAAGAGTTTGCGAATGGCGGGGGAGGACGGCAGCGGTGATGTTAAACATTTCACTAGCAAGAGAAGTTTGCATCTTGTAGACGTGTGCCGGGTCAATAAAGCTGCACCAGATGCACACCCCCCACCGAGCTGGTATTTTTCACTGCGATGCTCGCGTCCTGCCCGAATCCTACTAAATTTATGACCCACGCCCGCCTCTAAAGCCCACCGCGATGTCCACTCTCATGTAAAAGATCTCTTACAAGTAACACATCTTCAGAATAGGTTTGTATACCAACTGTTCATTTTCAATTCTATTCTGTTTGCAAAATTTGAATAGCTCTGGACTTAAATTGAAAAATACTTTTATAAAACAATGTTTGTAAAATAAAATCGCAAAATGAAACCATCCAGGAGAATCTACAAAGGCAATACAAGCATTAATGTTTTACAATCGGCATTTGCTATCGGTATGGAATGTTTGTTTAATAATCCTGTCATAAAATCTTGTTTTAACAAAACAATAAAGTAAATTCCTGAATATAAAAACGTATTTTGTTTGTTTTCAAAGTAAAAGCTGGATGTTTTAATAGCGACAATACATGGGGGACGCCGCCCGTGAGCTTCGATGCCGACAAATTGGAATTGCAAAACCAAATACTTGTATTCTCAGCTAGGCATTGTGCCTGTAACAATCCAAACACTATCAATCACTGTCTAACATAAAATAAAAACCCTGTATTAAAATAAAACTTTTGATTTTCACGCCTTATTTTCTTGAAACGTTTCTGTCTTAACTTTATTATTTAGTAAGTTAATTGATTCAGCTTTATTAACTCCCCAAATAAATTTCATGAATATATTTAATGACAAGGAACTTATGTTAGCCTAGATCTTTGGGGTGAGAGGAAATAAAGTTATGATTTATGCAATGAAATGTGTTTGAACAGCGTTGTGCGATGAGCTCTCCCGACAAATTCCGTTCTGCTAAAGGCTATTCAATGTGATTTTATGACTTTATGTTGAACTGCTAGGAACTTAATGGCGTTTGAAACAATTCAATTTTCACTTACGATTTTTACTTTCAAAACATAGTTAAACTTCTAGCACAATTATGGACGGTAGCAACTTTAAAGGCGTCACTTATGCGTTGCCAACATGAAAAACATGCTTACTACCTAACATTCGCTTTTAATTCGAGCAAATAGATACACCAAGCCCCTTGTCTCTGAGATAAAACATCATAACTTAATAACAATCATTATTTTTACATTTTGTTTAGAATCCCGTATGCAGATAAAACTACACCAGAGCCCATTTTGAACAACAACGCAGAGAGGGACACGAAGGCGGATTCGATTAGGAACAGCTACAACAGTCAGTTCAAGGTTGGCATCTACGGATGGCGCAAGAAATGCCTCTATGCGCTCGTCATGACTCTCATGCTCATGATGCTTATCAATCTAGCACTCACATTATGGGTACTTAAGGTCCTAGATTTTAATTCGGTAAGACTTTATCTTAGTTTGGTATTATTTGGTATTTGGCAAACTAGGAACGAAATATATTAATTTGAATTACATTGTTGTCTAGGAAGGAATGGGCCAATTAAGAATTGTGCCTGGAGGTTTGCAGCTGTTAGGACAAGCTCTGGTTATGGATTCTCTCTTCACTTCCAGTATCAAATCTCGACGGGGACAGCCTATATCTATCGAGTCGTCAAGAAACTTTACCGTTTCCACAAGTGACTCTCTTGGACTCTTGCAAAGCAGATTGTTTTTAGGTTTGTACTGATTTTCAGCTTAAAATATTGATTGATTGGTCTGTCATAAATAGAAGACGAATGTTGATTATTTTTTCTTATGCATGATGCAGTAAATGTTGACATCGTGAAATGTCCTTGAATGACGCGAGTTTCGTAATTACTGAGATGGTATTGAGTGTTCCATTTCTACTATGCGCTATGGATTAGGATTGAATTATTTATTTATTTGTGATTTATTTCAAATAGGTCACGACCGCCTAGAAGTGAATGCGAATCGCTTAGAGATCCGTGACTCGCGAGGAGCTTTGCTTTTAGGAGCCGCGCAGGACACTGTAACAGTGGGTGCAGAGACTTTAACCATCGCCAGTCCAGCCGGACTCAGTCTACATACTGCAGCACAGACACCCCTCGTTCGAGCACCACCCTCTAAGCAACTCGTGTAAGTCAAAAACATTACTTAGATTAGACATACGATAGAGAATTTTTGTATAATACTTAACTACGCTTGATTTAGATTCTTACCTTTGTAATTTGTGATCCTAATTGTAGCCCTAACTTGTATAACTGTGTATGAAAAATTTGAATCCTCTATGCGCAAAAACCATCAAGACGTATAAAATTGCATTAAACTTTTTTTGGGGAAACTATAAAAATGTTTTTTCCAGTATATTAAATTTCGTTGCTTTTCTGGATTTTTTAATTCTATTGCTGTTAATGATTGTACCTCCAATCTGTTATGGTAAATATATTTAGGTATAGTGAGATGTACTTACAGGCTGGAGTCTCCCACGCGTTCGTTGGAGATGCACGCGGCGCAGAGCATCGCGCTCGAGTCGCGCGCCGGCGACATCAGCGCCACCTGCCTCACTACCTTCCGGGTCAGGTCCGTCGCTGGAGCGGTAATTATACATTTACTCTCAAAACTTTTAATTATAATAATACTTATTATTATTCAGTATATTTTGAATATAAGGGTACAGAGTACAGAGCCATATCTTGCAATAGTGCAAGTACAGTTAAATGGACAATAGCACATGTTAGCACACATTACAGTCCCCTTGAAAAGATTCAAACACACACCCGAAGCTTAGGAATAATGTTTGATCATGTAGTCCGTGTTTATAATAATTAAATAGCCCGGCTATAAGGTAAATGTTGTATGTGAATTTAAAAACAAAATATTAATCAACAGATACGACTCGATGCACCTAGTATATACATGCCAAAACTGAAGTCAGCACTGCCCTTACCACCTTCAACTGCGCATAATCACGATCCACATCACCAGAATATTTACCAACTGTGCGCCTGCGCGAATGGCAAGTTGTTTCTCGCCCCACCGCACGGTGCGTGCGCTGCCCGGGAAGAAAGCTTAATTTGTCGATGATAGCCAAAATTATAGGTCATAGGTAACGTATAGATAAATGTATTATTAATTTCTCAGTACACGTTAATAAAAAATAAAAATAATGGTGACAATGCGATGTGATTATAGAGTAATTTATAAACTATCTCTTCTCACCTCATCAACGATAACGAATGAAAGATAAAACAAACATCTAAACAAAATTTCAAATGGTTCACAAAGTATTTTAGACTGAAATGTATTAATTCGTAAAGGTGTACGTACTGCAATAATATAAGGTAGCTATCGCAATGATCTTGTAATGCCAATAAAAATGAAATGTTTAGTTATTGCATATTACAATAGATTGTGTGGTAGATATACTGTAAGGACGTGTCTAACAATTGCTGGAATCGATGTTTAGAACATAGACATAGCTGTCTTACATGTGCGAATGTACGCATATATATATATATATATATATATATATATATTTATTGGTCCCGAAGCTAAACGTTATACCATTGCCATGATGTATAAAAAGTTCATTTATAAAAATATGTTTTTTCCAAAATTCCTATTTCTTTAAAAAATATTCGTGGTCAGATTGATCTAGCTCTACGATCTGACTACGGGCTACTATGCTCTTAACCGAATTGTTTGAACTATATATTAAAATAAGCACGAATTAATATGATTGATACGGGATCAGTAGTTTTGTAAATTTGATTTCTAAGAACATATTTAACGTAAATATTTATATATGCTAAAATTAATTAGTAAAATTGTATAGCTATTACTAGTGTAAGTACTTATTTATGTGATTTGTTCGAAATTTGTAAGCATTTGTTGATATTAATGTAAATGTAGTTTATGAAATGTACATACAAATCGATTTTAAATAATACAGATGAATTCGTATTACAATGTGAAAAAATGGTTTTTGAATTCAATTAGATTCGCAACCTGTCGCGGTGTGTAGCACCTCTGCCATTCCATCTCTAAGGATTACACTGTGAGTTTATGTTGTGTTAAGTTTATGTTCAATTGTTCAACTTGAGCAATGAGCAAAAGGAAACAGGACCAATATCATAAAAACTGGTTAAACCCTGAAGAAGAAATTAAAAGATAATCACACTTTTTAAGTTAAGTACGTATTTAATTTGATGTTTGAAAAAAAATCTTTAGCGTTTTCCCTTTACGGAAAAGCAACATAACATAAGTAAACAAGTTCCAATGAAATTACGGTAAGATTTATCACCTGTCTCAATACAAGTTGATACTTTCATCCATTGCTAAACTTTAATTAAAGATTCATGATAAATTGTAAAGGGAAGCTGCGCTGTGCGTTGCTTCTAGCTAACAACGTTTCACCCAAGTTAAATTACTTAATACCAGCTACCGCACTATACATCTCAGCGCCGCTTTATTGTTCCACCTACTTTGTTTCAGCGCGGTAATTGGCAGGAAGAACTGCTTAAACGATCCCGAAACGAACAAAGCAAGTTACTTTCAATCAAATTTATCCTACAAAAAATTTCATTAATTAAGGAGCTCACTAAGCTAAATCCTAAGCTTTGGTAAGCTTTAAACAGATGATTCAAGTTTTTCACCACACTAAATACATATACATAAATAAGGTAGTCTTTCTTTCTGTATCCACTTAATTGAATTACGTCATACTGTGTTATAGCATTGCCATTTTGAGGAGACATCAACAAAAGTGGTATATCTGAATAAAAGGAAATAAAGAAAAGATTTATGTTGTGAAATATGTTGTATACGGATGATTCACTCCGCTCAAGCCCAGCTCAAGGCGAAGCGCTATGTCATTGCCAAAATAACTTTTAACAATTGATTACATACCGCGAAATTTTGAAACAAATAGTCCTAAATTTGGTTAGAAAGTTTCAATATTCCTGATATCCTAAACATACAAAATGGTTTATGTTCACGTAATGAATGTTTGCAATGCAGTGATATTTGGTTTGGTTGAGTTACATTGTTAAGTTTGTTCACGTCGCGGTTTGCTAAAGTTTCCATGGTAAGTTTATGATACTAACGATCAATTTATTTAATTACGGTACATTGCTGTCTCTAATGAAACGCTTGCGACTTGAGACTGCCTGGTACGAGTATGAATTCTTTCATTTTTTAGGGTTCTGTAGTTCACGTCCGGATCCCTTATAGTTTCGTCATGTATGTCCGTCCGACCGGCCGTCCATCCTTGGCTTACGTTCTAAACGGTAATTAGTAGAAAGATCAAAATTTGCTTGAATATGTGCACTTACCACGTCGAAAAAGTGCTTAGATAAATCATGTTTTTTTTATTTATTTGGCGAACCGCCCCTACACGTAAATTGGATATTAGTTTTTTTCTCGCGTCTACTTCATAGTGTGAAATGTTATTAAATAGGTATTTTACCAATATTCAGAGGTTGCAAAATCGATTTTTTATTTAGGTATATGTTTGCGAGAATTTCCAATGTAAAGCGCATTTTGTTGTTAAAAAAGCAATACGGTTGGCCTCTCTTAAAGCAGAGTGGTAGGCTCAAAAAATCTGGGAAAATTCATAATGGTAGTCCATGTGATGAACTTTAAAGGAAAACTATTAGGGCTAAGATAAAATTATTTGTTCAGTATAGATGCCTAACTTGTAAAATGCGCCTACTTGGAAAACTTCGTACAAAAATGACACAATAATTAAAATATTAAAAATAAAATCATAAAATTATGGGTCACTCGAAATCGTATTCTTTGCTTTGCCTGACACGCACTTGGTCATTTTTTTTTATCGATCCCATTGACGAATAAAACCTATTCGTTAACATTAAAATTAAAACGAATGTTGTAGTTTAATCCTTTCTATCAAAATAAAATTATTTTAATTGTTTCAAATTGTGAAAAAGTTATTAAAAATTATTATTATAATAAAAGTCTTTAAATATGAATAGTATAGTGAGGACAGATGTAGGTGCCGTTTATCGGCGGTGTCCTGCAGCGAGCGGTGGTGGTGGCGCGGCGCGGCGAGCTGTGTCGCCGGCCGTGAGGAGGGTGGCGCGGCGTGTCAGACCTCGATTACGACCCTCGGCCTACTCGCATGTCACGCCTTAAGAGGTTAAAATATCTGCCGACCTGTGATAACCAAATGCTCACTTAACTATTCATTTAACGAATAGGTATCTGATTACTACCTATTTATAATTTTAGCAATTTTATTGGAGGTTAAACCACTCAGTGTTTTAATGTCTTTGAAGACGTTATGGAGGTTTAGACTTTAGATTGTGATGTAAAATAGCTTAACTTCCTCTTATTTTATGATCTAGCTCAATTTTTCTTCTGAAGATCAACAAATTTAAAAGAGATTTGAACTGAAATTTAATATGTATCTAAAAATATGTAGGTATATTTCAAGTTAAGTATTTCTGAGTTCCATGAAGCAATCAACTGTCTCAACCAATGACAATACATATTTAATGCCGTACTAATTATTTCACAGAACCTAAATAACGTAGGGCATAAAATAATTACCGACAACAGGGCAAGTCACGAATGTATGATTCAATTTGTACAACATGGAGTGGATCAAATGAACCTTCTTCAAACAAAAGACCTGCGTCAGGCTGACAGCTGCCCGCTACTGACTGCTGGGATGAGACTACATGATTGTGGAGTTGAAAATGTTAAGCTGCCTGACCTGATTCTATCCGGGTCTTGCTTTTATATGCGGTAAAATACAAAAACAAAAGTATAAACGTGCCTATCTAAAGCGATATAGATGTTTTTATTTCGTTTCATGGTGGTTTCCAAATACATTATTTTGGTGGTCTAACTTTACGCTACCAAACGTCATGATTTCGTATTAACATAATTTCATTATTGCACTTATTTTCCATTTGAAGGTTCATTTGCCGTAAACTCTTTTATTACTTGTTGAGTTAATTAAAATACGGAATTGTGGGTTAATAAGCATATTTAATTTTCATGTATGTGTATTTTAAAGTAAATAAACATTAACCAAGTTACACAATGTATCTAGAATGGAATTCAATTCCTCCGAGCACCCATTTGTAAACAATTCAATGTTATATTCTACCGCCAAGACTTGTGATTTAGGATATCTGGAATGCGAGCAGCGCCTAATGTAATGCAACTAAACAGAGCGTTGGGCAATGGCATAGAACAGAATACCAGACGAGCGTCTTGGGATCAAATCAACTCTACATTAACTATTATCCGAGGATAGCAACTGACTTATTCAGACAATTTTATAATTAAATTAAATCATACCAACGCATGATCGTAGTCCAGTGGATTTGTAATTAAAATAAAAGTGGTAACTATAAATTTATATTTTTAATACAACAGCACCAAATTATATATTTAAGAGCACTTCACAGTTCATTAACATTTTTTTATTGTTTTATCTATTATTGTTATTGTTTGATTACATTAGTATTTCATATTTTAGTGTTGATTCTATATTCATTTTCCATATTATGATGAAACATCGTTCAAAGAGTCCCACAGACACAAATCTGAGAATTTAAATGTGAGAGTTTTATTAAAATGTTTTGATTATTTGAAAAATGCAAATGTATGTTATAAAGTGCTTGGTAATCCTCCTGCGCGAGCGATAGTGTTAACGCCAGCATTAAACTCCGACGTCTAGTTAAAGTACTTACTAGCAACAATGACACGTTTTATGGCCTCCTCATTAGAATGCCAACGACAATATTAAATACGTGCCCCTTCAAGAATTCATTATTGAAATACCTCTGGAAATAAAAGTCTACAATGATTTATGCTTCTACCTAAAGCTGAAACCACCGATTTTTAGGAAAGTCAGATGCGATAGCCTTGCTATTTGTTCGTGATATTTTTTCTACGATCAAGTCCAGTCTTTTGAAGATTTAATGGACCTCAAAAAGCCATGAAAAAGACACAGATACTTTCACTGCCTGATAATTATTAACACAATTTGCTTTTTTATTCCAAAGGAAAAATAAAACTATGAACGAATAGAAACAACGTCTACTATCAGATGTCTTACCCAACCCAACTATATTGTAATTTAAAATAATGATGATTTTATTACGAACAATTACAATAATAAACCGGATGCAAACCATCTTATTCTATTATTAACACAAAGGCACCCCTTTTTCCATTTCAACAGAACACTTAAGTTTATGAATGTCATACATAAGAAAATTAGTTTATTTCCTTCAGGCAACAATTTAGTCCACGTTCTCTTGTCACAAATTGTTGTCGGGGGTAACTGTAGACTATTAAGGAAATACAGCAATTGTAGAGGCCCTTACCCCGCATTATAGCGCAATCTTACACCGGCGAAATTATAAACAACACCTTCTTATGCCGTGTCTGGCCGCAATAACACGTACCTACAGCTACTGTTTTTAGCTTCATACAACTTCCTAACATTAAAATCATGACAAACATTTAAAAATTTACAGTACACTTACATTATGAATGTAAAGTATCGAAAAATTCAATAAAACTACGATTAGTTGTATGTAATAAAATTCTATGAATTATTAATCAAGTAGTGGATGTGTGTTCGGAAACATATTTTTACTATTTCCGACGTAGCTTTAAATGAGTTATATATGTGACGGGTTTGAGGACAGCGCAACCAATTTGCAAGGCAACGACTCAATCATTGTCAACGAGACAACTGCCGGTATACAGCGATCATTGCTATGAATCAATGAATTGTTACTATAGATTCTTGTTTACAGAGTCCTGCTCACATAATCATACATGGCAGCTTAATAAATTATCTTAGTACTAATATGAGATATAGTAAGTATGCTTTGATTATTAAGTATATAAAAGTTAATATTCGATGTAAGTATGCAAGAAACAACGTAATACAGTTATATACAAAGAGATGTAAAATTAAGTTAACATATGGAAATATACATTTTCCAGTAATTCACGCCAATAAATGAGGAGATACGAAGCAAGGCGTACGGTTACTAATAAGTTCAGCTATCACATTTCCAAACATGCGTGTAAAATTGTGTCTACATAGGAATTTATCTGACTAGTTATAATTGTATAAGAGTACTTAAATATTCGTAAGTGAGCGTGACGCTACATAACTCGTAGCTGTGTAGTCTCGCTGCACGCCGAGTCTATCTGCTACAGGCACGCCACTTTGCAAGCTTCACTTTACTAAGGAACCTCCTAAACACGTTTTTTAAGACCTAAATTATTAACTACACTCCGCTGAGCAAGAGATTTTAATCCACGGTAGACAACTTGAATACCAATATTTACATTACGATATAAAGCAAAACTATGACACAAGGTATTTTTCATAAATAACTTACTTAGACAGTCAGTTAAATAGCGATCAGGCTATAGTATTAAGGTGCCGTCACATAATTTTATCAATGTTTCCCTCTTCACGTAGAATCGTGATGAATTATGCATGGGAATTAAGTTTGACGGCAGATAAGCGTCCGAAAGATTTATTCGCCGATATGATGTGTAGAAAACAATCCAACTTGTTTCTACTTTCTGAATTATGGTTGTTGTTTTATTGTGGGCACGTCAAACTTTTCGACAGTCATCCCTAACTATGATAAGAGTTTCTTGTTAGTTTTTTTTATCGAAGATCAAAATCTTTTGTTTAGTTTAAGAAAATCTTACCTATATAATATGTAGTGTAGTTGTTGTTTTGCAGTAACATAGGATTACTGATTGCTACATAGTGACGCGCATTGGCTGATCAAGCACAAAATACTAATGTTTAATTAATTAATAAGGATACTATTTCATTCGTTTGATTACAATACACAATTTAAGTGTATTATGATTGTTATTTAAATCCTCTACCACTACTCCTTTACCACGATTGGAATTGATAAAAAAATTGTACGTTATAATAAGTATGATATGAAAGAGCAAATCGGTTGCGTCGGGGTAGTGTTTATCAGAGCTACGCACGCGGCGGCTCTACGAGACCTTTCCGGAAATTTAACTTCGTTAAGAATGAAATATGTCCCCCGTACTCTACGGCTTGTTGCGCGAATACTTACATACCCATCTACCCCACCTCTAGTTTTCTCATCAGAGCAAACGGAAATAATTTCAACCGAGACTGAGTTATGACAAAACTCCGTCGGACATTGCCGCATCCGTAATGAGAATGGAGTCGAGATACGTCTGTAATTTATTATTACGTTTGCAGTAGTTTCGATCGGGTATTCGAACCTTTCTGCCAACAAACATTAGCATAATTGGATAAATTTGTTAAGTTATGTTTTCCATAAACATTTCGTACTCTCTTAACTTCAGCAAATATTTAGAAGACAAAGGTTAAGTAAATGAGGTAAAATAGTAAATGGATGGCACGAGGAAGTATTTAATTAAATCTAGCGGCAAGGAGTCGGCTGTAGATCACAGCGCTAATCATAGGTAGGCGTCGACACGTTCGCCCATTTGAATGCAGACCTTTGAATGTACGTGGAAACTCATTTACTGCTGCTTTATTCACTCTGGTATGACCATTAAAAATATTATAAATTTTATTTACGTATATTAAATCTTTTCTTAATTACCTTTTTAGTGCAATATGTAAGCAAAACTACTATTTTTCATAAAACGTTTTGTCAACGTAATGCGTCAAATAAATTTTTTTTAGTAGCTATTTGCTGATTATATTGATTTTATTACATTAAACGCATATTTTAAATAAAATAACTGTTAAAATGGCAGGTAACAGTATTGGAAAAGTCAATCATAATGAAAGAGTAACAAGTACATATGCTGATATATATCTAAATGATGAATACTGCGATAATGATGAAGATGAAATTACTGTAAATGAAGAAAAAATTGATACGATTTCTCGTAACAAATTTAAAAGTCAAGGTTTAGTTATTAGTAACATGGATTGGACTTCACCAAGTGACTTGCTAATAGGAAAAGTTGAATTAGTGCCACCTTTTACGTCTAAGATAACCAGAGGAGTAACTCATGAAGGTATACTTAAAATAGGTGGAGAAGTATTGGATGCCGAATATGCTACTTTTCTTAAAAATCTAAACGAACAGCTGAACGATAATGAAGGTGCTTGGCAATACATTTTGCAGAATGAAAGAGAAATTGTGAAAACTGAAGTAGCCTTAATTTATGATAAAATATTTCAGGATAAAAGTAAAATAATGGCAAAAGAAATGTCGAAGTTTTATGAAAATACATTAAATGAAGTAGAAAAGCACGTTACAGAAGAACTCGATAACCTTCTAATAGCATCTCACTCAAAAATCATTTCTCATTTGAATGTTGAAATAAAAAATAAACTTGACAGAGAAAGAAAAATACTTGAAGCCAATCTTACTAGACGATACTTAAGCGAAGTTAAAAAACTTAACATATACTATGACCTATTACTTAAAAATGAGTTATACAGATATTCTTTACTTATTTCAAAGGCGACACATGAAAGAAATGATGCGCTTAAAGCTTTTTATAAATCAATTGATAGTGAAAACATTACAAGTACAATGTACGTTATGAGTACTGAACGAAAAAAGTGTAAAATCAAAAGATTTTTGTTGGAAAAAGTTCAGAGTGAAGAAATTAAGGAAAAATTAAAAAATGTAAAAAAACGGTCGGATTTAATAACTGGTTTTAAACAAAGAGAAGAAACAATTTCAGATATAAACAAAAAATGTGAAGAAAAAGTGAGGAAAGTCCTTAAATTGTTTCTCAAATTTATTAGTTTTAGTTTAAAATTACTTCCAGACCAGGCTACATTTTTACTAGATCTGGAAAAAATGGTTGTTTTACAGCTAAACGAGATTCAAAAGCACCCTGAAAATATGTCAAACATTTTATTTGACATTGATGAGTTTGAGAACATAATTCAATTTCCAGATATTGAGCAGAAAGATTCTCCATGTGATAAAAAACCTTTTATTTTAATTGGTGACTTGTCTCCTCTTGAAGCTCCTGTGTATGGAAGTAGAGAAACTCTACCCTCGAATGTAGATCTTCCTATGATTCAAATTGTTACTGATCGCTTTGATTATATTTATGCAAAATGTCACGGATTTGAAGCTATTAAAGCATTAATTGAATCCCAATATTGTAAATGTATCAACTACGATGATGATATCCAGCAAAATGAAGAGTCTTCGTCAGTTTCGAAAACAGACATCCCGTCTGATGATGAGGTAAAACTAGAAGAAGAAAGTGCTACTTCATCATTGGAATCTATCTTGATAGATGACATTGACGTTATTCAAGATTGTCCATCAAGAAAATGTTACGACTGGGTTAAAAGGTATTCTTTTCCATCTCTTAATCAATATTTTGACTTTACCGAAGAAAAATTTGAAAGAGTGAAAACTATGCTTGGTAATCCAAAAAAACCTATAGAAATACCTGAGATTCTTAATCCAAAGGACATTGTTATGACTAAGTTACCATTTTCTGAAACCAACGAGCCATTTCACCACGTTGAAACTCAATATTCCAGCCAAGAAGACCTTAAAATTGACATTCCACCGTGTACTTGTGTTAATGATAGTATTGTAAAGGGAAGTACACTGCCAGTAATTGATACCACAACAAACAATTTTGATAAAATAATGTCAAAACGAAAAATATCTTTGACAAGAATTATTCAAAATAATTCAAATCTTTTGAAAATGTTTACTGATGAATATTTTAATTTTTAGTATGCAAAATTGTTTCCATAAACAAATGTATTTATTATATAATTTTAATTGATGTTTGTTTAAATAACCATCATACCAGTTAGGCGATAGATATTGCATTAGTCAAAACTAAAACATGTCGATTAATTTGTCCAGGATTTTTTTTTCACAACCAACAGCTACCGCTAAATCAATTCTGTTTATGGTGTGGGATAAACATAGATTTAAGATTAGTTTAGCCAAACTGAAACATTAACAAAACTTATGAGGATGATTTTCAAAATTTCCTCCAGCAAAGCTACAAAAAAATAAAAATCCATTCAGAGTCATGCTTATTAGTCTTTGGATTATTTTAAATCTCTTTACAAACTTCCGTATTATGTGTCATACTTTAAATAATATAACTCTGATGAGAGAGGCAGATTGGACATAAAGGTGTACTTAAACTCCTCCCGTAACAAGTTAACTTATTAAGTTGTCACTTGTCACCCCCTATTCTCATCACATGGCATGTTGTATTTACAAAGAAACCTTAGGTGGGTCTTATTACAATGAGCAAGATTTCAAATTTCACCGTTTCAAAGGATTTTTTAGTTAGACGAATTAAATGCTGAGAACGAACTTATGAGTTGACATTAGAAATACTAACGATTAGTTGAATGCGATAAATATTGTTACAATTTAATTTTAAATTACAATATCAGGGTTATTATTATTGTTTATCCTACATGTCTGATGATTTGTTAAAAAAGTATGTGATTGGTGAAGTAAATAAAATATTAATTGTTTCATAACCTGAGAATAAATCTTCTAATTTTACTTTTAACAGCATTTTTATTTTTATTTATACATATGTATATCTTTGCTATGCTCACTGCGTACCGTCAGGCAGATATATGAACGAGAACAGTATAGCGAGATATTTCCAAAAAAATATTTTCGGGACATTTTATTAGGAATGTCTACGTGTCCTTCGGTGACTTTTGAGACAACGTAGAATGCATTTGAGAGACTTAGAAATCAAAGGTTTGTACAAACATTTGACTTAATCCATTGCATACCATTGTTGAAACCTTTTTACAAATTTTTACTGGACTTTTTTTCTAATAAACGGAGGATCCGGATTTAGCCAGGTAACCCATTTGTAATGCATTCAAAAAAGTTATATTTAACATGTAATCGCTTCATAATCAAACAATAGATGATGGGATATATTTGCATGTTAGTTTTTCCTACCATTAAATAATTATATACGCGCAATTCGACGTAACTACGACAAATCAGCGGCTTGACGTCGTATCGTAACGAATTCAGATTCAAAGTCTTAGTTAATTTGTTGAGTTTTTGTGGAATTGACAAAAGAGCAAACGAGTTAGATGGATTAAAAAACATAAATTATTCGTAAAGTAACAGATAACTTACATTTAATGCAACATTTGCTATATACTAATACTACGAGTATCTGTTATTTTCAGGCAATCAATCTAGTGCAGTGCTAAATTATTAATTTTAACATAGATTAGATCTCTTACAAAGAATTTGTTCATTTTGTTAGTGCATTTTTAATTACTATCAACCAACATGTTTGTATTAGTGCCTTTAGTTAGTATTTTTATATTTCATGTTAGGAAAAAGGGTTGAAAGTAGGTTTAAAAGAGCCCCTTTGCCGTTTGGCTATCCGTTTGCAGTGTTATGAAGGAATGGTTGAATACTGCTCTGGTATGCCACATGCAGCGCGGGCCGGAGCACAAAGCATAGCCAGGGACGACAACATTATTGATCAAACCGAACATGCAGCTACGAAACTAACAACCATAATTCCACTATAAATATGTTAACTCAATAACAATTTTTATTACAATATTTATATTTTGTTGACTACCTCATGTTACAAAAGAATAAAAGTAAATAATTAGTTTAATTTAATTATTACGTACAATACAATACAAACAATACAAAACCCCATTTCATTGCAAGTGATGGCACTGTTTATCCTGTTAAGCATGGTGTGGTTAAGCATGAGCTGCGGTAGTTTAGTATCCAGCAAAAAAGTTCACAAACAGCGGTCAAAAAAGTAAATTGTCTAAAATTTCTATATTTTCTATATCCATTGCCTTTTAAAAACTGAACAGTATTTAAAAAAATTGCCGTGCATTTTTTTTACTGAAACACCTGAACATTTATTATAACTACTCCATGTCAGTTCGTTATTCCCTGTCGTTGCCTGAGTTTGTTGGGTGTAAGGCAATACGGTGAACATTTTCCCAAACAACGCGACGGCACTCGCACATTTGTTCATCTATTTGATCCTACCAAATCAGTATGGCTTTGATTTGTCAACAAATATAATCTCAAATAACAATGGATAGAAATAAGAAAGCAAAGAAACCTCGTAAAATTACTTGTGTTAAACCTTCCAAGTTCGAAGCGGCAGAGGCAATACAAGAAAATAAAAAGTACTGGAATAATGTCTTTGAAAAAATTTACACTACTCATAAAAAGCCTGTAAGTTAAATATTTAATAAGTACCTATAATTAATCTTTTGATTTTTTTTACTTGTCTAGATAGAGACTTTGAACGTAAAACGTAAAAAAAGTAATGTACCTCTTACAGTTTATGTTCTTTTCGCCTGATTGATAGCAAAACTAATATTGAAGCGTAAACACGTATTTTGTGGTACATCAAAAAATAAAATGACGAATTGCACCTTGAAAGTGTGTAGGAATTGAAAAAGATGAGTAAAAATGACTGCAAAACTTAATTTTTTTATATCTGTATGTTTGAATGAATTTATTACACGAAGTGTAATTTTGTCCTGATATCATTCAAATTTAACCACCATGTTACAGTGTTATCCTCCCTTGAAATTTAAATTTCCCCACTTATGGGTTAGCTAAATATGGTATAGGTAAGTGCATGTTTCTTAGTACTTAAACATAGTAATTATTTTGTCAACATTTATTAAAATGGTCGCTATTTTTATGAACTGATCGTTTTCCAAATCGATATATCTATGTCCCCTTGGATATTAAACAAAAGTTTGAATTATATAATCCTGTTTTTGTTTTTTTTTTGCAAATATTTTTAAGAAGGTACTTATTGAACACAACACAATATCTAAAAAGATTCTTCAATTTTATTTTATTATATACCAATTAATAAATTTTTCACATACATAATATACAAAAACTGGTATAACTCGGCATGCTTCTAAGACAAATGTCCACAAGCCTTCAAAACATGAATTGTCGTTAATGTAGCGATTGTTGCTTGACACTCTATCTTTACAGGTAAATAATCAAAGTAATTCAGCTTGGGGGATAAAATCTTTGATGATTTTTTTGTTTGTCATAAGTGAGGTTCATACTTAAACAGAGTAAAATTTTTTTCTAGACGGTGCAAAGCGAAAGTGAGCGATTGTCACTAGTCCTGCCTGACGATCTATATGAAAAAGTTTGTCGTACTCTAGATATGCCAGTTGTCAAGTTTGCTGATGAAAAAACTTCAACTTCTAAACGTGCGTTAGATCGAAATTTAACAACCTTTAAAAGATTTTTTGGTTCTTTTAATAAATGTATTTGAATTGTTTTATTGATTGTAGATCCAAGTCCCAAACGTTTGGTAAAAGAGCCGTTGCTGTCTCATAGGAAGTCCGTGGTCATATACAGAGACTTGGACTCCGATACCGACGTCGAGATAAGTTCAGGGTATTTGTTAAATTATAATTTGCCTGATTTGGGTGTCTTCAATGTTAAAATTTGACCATTTTTAACTCAACAAATTCAAATTTACACAAGGTTCTTTAACAAAAATTCTGTTAATTTTGCTGCCGAAACAAATCATTATCCGTCTATAAAATAAAACTAACGAGCGTGGTATCGATGGTCTGTAATTAGTTTTTATATAAGGAATTATCACTAGTTAGCTAGCTTATTATGATGATGTAATGTATCTTTGTCACTACCTTTACATGCTAAGTTGTATGGGCAATTTCGTTTTACAGGGACGAACCTGTTGAAGAAGATAAAAATATACATTATGAACTCTTGAGCAAGTCTGAACGGGAGCAGATAACTTGGGCTACCAAGTACCTACAACCTGAAAGAGAGGATGAGAAAACTCTCGTGAGGAAAGCTGATGATCTTACCGATAGAGTAGGTTTTTTCAAGCTCACTAGAGCTGGTGTCAACACCAGTTTTCATGTGTGGTTTTTTTAACAATCCGATTTCCTCTGTCACTTATTTACCAAATAACTGAATGTACATGAGTATTTCTTAAGGATATTGTTCGAGTACCTAACTTAAGTTAAACAAATACATTTATAAGAAACTTGAGCAGAAAGCTCTAATAAGTGGTAAATAGACTCTTTAAACTGTACTTAATAGTAGATTAACTAAAGACGGTCAAAACTGATTTAATTAGCCGACCTCCATTAGTAAGTTCACTTATAAATTGGCAAAGGCAATTCAAGCTCCCCATTTTCATTCACTCTTGGTACGAATAAGTACTTAATTTTATTGATTGTTTTACTCTAATCTGACCTTGAACTTTGATCTTATTACAGCGTTATTACCATATTTAACAATCTTTACTACATACTTCGTGTGAATACAAATGGCAAACAAAAAGATAAAATATTTTAGAAACTTTTTATTTTTAAGGAACTTTTTATGGCTTTCAATACATCATAAAATTTACATAGTAAGAATGTGAAAATTGCATGAAAACGTCAACCTTTCACCTCCATCGTCACAATAACTCCTCACGCACTGTATAGTGGTGACATAAAATAAAGTTGTGTTTACAGATTGCCCAAGAATTTTGCGAGTATATGAAACAACTTGGAGGTGACCAACAGTCACAATTATTTACACCAAAGGCAATTAAAGAATTGTTTCAAGTAAGTCATACCTAACATAATGTTTGCTTGACTAGGACCAAAATGTTTTTATCGTGAAGGTAATATGTATGAAGGTATATCCATTTCTTTATTCACTTTAAAAAAAGAGCGATTGCTTCCTGGATGGATCACATCTTCGAAATTAAGTACAGATATGTACCAATGCTTTGTTATATTGATTGGTAAGTTACCCCTCGCTTAATTGATTTGCAGATATGATAAGGCATTAGATAGTGTGCCAGTTTCAGGCTTTTTGATAAATTCATGAGAACGCACTCGTCCGAAATTTTTATTAACCGATCGAGCCTTTATCATCCAAAAGAGAAATTGCTTATATCGTACATCAAATTAGTAGTACATTGCTGATTTAAATTGCAACCACTCTCAATGTTGAATTGTTATTACGTTAAAGATTATGTTTTTTTGATTAGGATACTTAAACGTTAAATGATAGAATTTGAATACAGATAGAATTTGACACGCACGTCGCTCGAAGCCTCCGTGTGATACCGAAAGAGATGCCATCTGTTATAGATAACGTAGCTCAATATACTGGAAATCCTGAGGTAAGACATTAGCTTTTAATTAATTTCAGGCGTTTGATATTTACCTCGTTTAGGTATAAACGATTTAGGCTTTAACGCACAGCCAAAACTACTTATTCTAGCATTATAAACACATGTAGTTTGTAGGTAGGGTATGTCACCTAAGATAAGTGTTTTTATTTATTTTGTTGTTTAAATCCATCCATAAGCGAAACATACGAGATGGGAATTCTTTTGGAGAGAGCGGAAGCGATGCTTTTAATCAGTATAATCAGTTAACTTGTATACATATTATTTATTCTTATAGCTATTTGTATTTCTCCCAGCAATCAAAATATGCAGTACTAGAGCGTGAAGTTTTGAATGACATGAGAGCTGAAAGACGAGCTGAACGAGTGCAAGCGTTTGGACGAAGACTCCCTCATCAGGACCAGTGGAGGGCTCCCAACAACGACACCAAGAACCTGTGGAGGTCAGCTCGGCACGTGCCCAAGGACCTCGTTACACTCAAAGCTGTCTGGGAAGGAATTACTAACCTTCGGTAACAAAATTAGCATTATAACAAATAAAAATTGCTGAGCATCAAACGGAACGTTTGCTGAATGAATTGTTTTGTTTTGGTCTGGTATAAGGAGGCAATTATTTCCCTGGGCTGTCTATTTACTAAGTCGATCGGTATTCTGTCAATTTTTTAAGTCTGACTTTTTGATAACATAATAATTTCGTTGGTATTTACTTCTCGGACTCAAATCCCGGTTTGAAATCATAAAAATCTCTAAGGGCCATAGGTATAGGTCAGTCGTTATAATAGCGCAGATTGTGGCTATGTTTTAAAATAAAGGAGTTATGTGTATTTAGGAGTGTGAAGGAATACTGCAGATGGATGATAGCCCACCCGGAGCACCGGCGGGCCCCGTACCTCAGCAGCCTAGGGATGTTCGACTCTGCCGTGCTCGAGGCTCGACTTACCTTCGAAGCCCAGCCAGACACCGCCGCTTCACAGAAACATGAATCGAACGACATGCTGGAAGAAACCGAAAACATCAGGAAAAAATTGTCGTAATTGATTCCAATTAATAAGACCAATTTTATAAGATGAATAAATCTTTAAAAGTATTTGCTTAGATCATTGTCTTTTGAAGGAGGTATCCGTCGAAAAATAAAAGATCGATATGGAAGCAGCCCACAAATTTGTCATACCAGAATTACGTCTACTATATTACTTTTCACCATACCAATGATAATATTTGGTGTATACTTACACTGTCCGTGCTGTGTAATTCTCTTTGTACTTGAAGTTTTTAGCACCTTCATAAAATCCAAAAGTAATAGTTTTCTTCTCGCATGCCCATTAATTAAATGAAGAACGCTCAATAAGAGTTTAGTTATTAGTTAATTTGTCCGTTTATAAATTGGGAACACAGCGACGCGGCGTGATTCATCATACATAACCTTGGTAAAACTTGCCGTTCGTTGACTTCTTTTATTTTTAGCAAAAATAATACAGCTACCTACTAAACAACTTAATTGTGCACATGTTGTAACGTCGGAAGCCAGAAACATTCCGGTTACACTACAGTCGATATTGTAAAACTCACGCGGCCGTGTGTTTACTAAACGATCCAATTGCACAATTCATATATTTGTACTTTGATCTCACAACAGAGTTCGTACATTTACCTACTCGACGTAATTTGAATGCCAAATATCCAAAGTAAGGTCTGTGACGACCTTGTGGATTACTAACGCTGCTGCCGATAAAGAGATAACTATATTTCACTTTATTTAGATATTTGCTTCATATTATTACTATCCTTGAAACGTTTTCACATTTAAAGAGATATTTATTTTAAAAATTTAGTCGTGAAGAAATTTTATAATCATGCCAAAACGTAGTATTGGTGAAAGTGAACCGGCGTTGGAATTTGACGAAGTGTTAAACAGTGAATTGGGTCAGTGGGGGAGATTCCAAACTATTAACATCATATTGTTAGTAGTTCCAGCAGTGTTTTGCGGGTTCATGGCAGGAGACTATATCTTCACAGCGGCCAAACTGCCATATCGCTGTCGGGTGCCGGAATGTGACGGACCGCAGACACAGTTTACACAAGACTGGCTTCACTACGCTATACCTAAAACTTCTTCAGGATTTGAGGAATGCAGTCGATTTGCTAACTTAACTGATCTAACAACATCATCGTTAACCTGTTCAGAGGAATTGTTTGATACAAATAAAACGATTCCTTGCGAAAGTTTCGTTTTCGAGAGAACTAACAGCGTTGTGTATGACTTCGGCCTTGAATGCCAGGAATGGCTTAGAGCATTAGCTGGAACGTTAAATAGCATGGGAGCCATGATAGCTCTTCCGCTGGGAGGTTACATATCAGATCACTTTGGGCGCAGAACGTCTATAGTGTTTTTCTCATTTAATCTTGCTCTAATTGGTTTTATTAGATCATTTTCCGTGAATTATACAATGTATGTAGTTTTACAGTTCATGCAAACTGCTTTAGGCGGTGGCGCTTTCAGCGCTTGTTACATACTGGCAACTGAAATAGTTGGCCCCAAATACCGAGTTAAAACGAGCGCTACGATGTCCTCAATGTTTGCTCTTGGCCAAGTACTACTAGGAGTGATCGCCAGCTTCATCGCTCCGTGGAGAACTCTGAGTCTTGTACTTTTTACCCCAGTCTTCTTGTTGATATCCTATCAATGGATATTAACAGAAAGTTTCCGTTGGTTACTCAGCAAAAATAAAGTAATGAAAGCTAAAGTTGTTTTGGAAAAAGCAGCAAGGATGAATGGCAAAACAGTATCTGAGGACAATATGAACTTTTTACTAACGGTTTTACCGAAAGAAGCAAATAAGAATATTGAACATGCAAATGAAAATGTAATACTTCGTGTTATTAAGTCTCCAGTCCTGCTTCGGCGATGTGTAACAACACCAGTTTGGTGGATAACAACGACATTTGTTTACTATGGCTTATCAATAAACTCAGTTAGCCTTTCAGGAAATATGTATATGAACTACATAGCTACGGCTGCTATAGAAATTCCTGGCTTTTGGACAGCTGTATTCGTCTTAGACAAAGCAGGAAGAAAAGTTACTTTGTTTATGGGGTTTCTACTTTGTGCATGTTGTTGCATTGCTTTTGCATTTTTTACTAGCAGAAATTGGTATGCTGTGTCTCTATTATTGTATTTAGCTGGCAAATTCAGCATCGCATTAGTATTCACTTCTCTCTATTTGTATACTTCGGAGTTATATCCGACGCAGTATCGTCATTCCTTCCTTGGTTTCTCGTCGATGATGGGCCGGGTGGGGTCAGTGATATCGCCCCTAACTCCACCTCTCATGGTCTACTGGGAGGGTATACCATCGATGTTATTCGGAGGAATGGCCATAATATCAGCGTTATTAGTTCTAACTCAACCGGAAACATTAGGACTTAAACTACCCGACTCGCTTGAAGATGCAGAACAAATTGGCAAGGACAGATAAATAAATAGATATAACCCTTGTACAATAATGAACTTAAGTTTAATTAATTTGACCTACTTCGTTTGTATGCAAAGTTATTAGTATTAGTAAGAACTAAACAATTTATATTTTAAATAAAAATAAATAGGTTTCTAAGTTTTAATAAAAATAATTCAATATACTAATTGGTTTAGTAATGTACCTCAACTCAAGTAAGCCCAGTACCTTGTTAAATGAAGAAAAATACTATCTGGAATAACGCCATCTATACAATAGTAATAGTACTACATCGAACTCACTTGCAGAACAATTGTGCTTCAAGGCGATCTTGAATTTCACAACTGAACTTAGGAACTTCTCCATCTGAACAATAGATGTCACTTCAATATTCTGATTGAAATTTGTTTAATGAGTCAAACCGACTTCAAAAAGAAGGATTCTCAAATGAGTCATATTTCTTTTTTCTGTCGGTAATGTCTTGACCGTCATAATATATCAGAGATCATTTTTATCGTTCTTTTTTTTGCGTAATAAATTATTAAAATAGATCTATTTTCATAATGCCTTGTGGTAAAAGACCTTTGGTGAAAAAATGGGATCACCCGCGGATCATTTCTAAAATCACACCGTCGAAATACGAACAAAATGAGGCTTCAGTAAAAGTGCACTGGAGAAACGTGGTCAAGGATTTGGAGCTGTCATATAAAGATGATAAGGTAATTTGGTGTTTATTTACATTCCTTTATGTTACTCTACTAAACTTTTAATAATTAGGTAAAGGAACATTGATCTGATATAAAAAAATGGAAATTCCCTGTTTTAATTATTTTAAATTGAGACTTTCACATGTTTTACTTAATACAAAACTCACACCGCATTTCGCATGTTTATGTTGAGTCCCAATGTGACAGGTTGCGAATCTGTTGCCACTATGCAGGCACAATGAGGAAAATAACAGCTACAATCTACGGAAACCCAAGACTGGAACCCTCGACCTGTCCGGTCGGGTCGGTCAGTTAGTCAGGGCACGTTACAAACTGAGCTACCACGTCCTCCGTTATGTCGTTACGTTAAGTAACTCAGTTTAAAAAAAATCCTACACTACCTTTTTAGGGTTTCTATTTAGTTTTATCAGCCTAACTTTTATTTTATTTTTTTCTTAGTTTTGGGAGACTCAGAGCGAGCTCGTTGGGAGTCTGGTCGGTCCAACAATATTTCGTCGGCTTGCTAAGATATTTCAGCTCTCAGTAGCAGACACCACGTACAAACCTCGCCAAGATCTCATTGATGAAATCCCGTCTGAACAGTTTTATTGTGCGCGAATTGCGACCGAGGTATCTAAAATCTTTATCTATGTGTTTTATTTTCAGAAGGATAATAATAAGAATCTAATTTTATTGTTTGTTTTAACAAATATAATTCGGTTAGGTCAAACATATTTTGTTTTAAAATTACAAAAATCACCAACTTTTTTTTGCAATCTACTGCATTGTGTTATTACTCTTCAAATAAAACCTAAAGTATGTTATTTATTAGACGGAATTATTTTCAAGATTTAGTCCATGATTTTGTTGGTTATTATGACTTAATAATGTTTAAGATTTTGTATATAATGATTAATCAATTGACCCACATCTATTTACCTTCCTTTCTATGAGTGAGTCAGTGGTAATTAACAACTTTATTTACTTATATTGAATTAATTGTGATTTTTATTTATATCCTTTTAAAAGCATAGCATATTAATGAAAATTATTTCGATCTGTGCCTCAATTGAAATTCGATGATGTTTTATTATTTTTTAATGATTTATTTTTTTGCCTGTTCTGTTTCGTTTATATTATAATTGGAGACTTTATTGGTACCTGTGTGATTTAGGTAAATGTTTATGTTTAATTGGTGTTAAATTATACTGTTTGTTTCCAAAATATAATGTAAGTTTGTTAGTTTTTGCTGGGCACTTTCCGCACTTAGCCGCTTAATTGGGCCACTGTACGTGTCGTCTGTCTGTTCCCTATTTCAGCCATCCCAAACATTCCCAGATCCAGTAGTCTTTTCAGATTGCCGAAAGCTTCCGAGAGTGATGGTGATGTCTTGAGGATATGAGCCCATTATGCGGCTACACTTGTGCATTCCATTATCACATGTGCTGGCGATTCTTCTGCCTGCATGCATCCTCTGCATAGTGGGCTGTCAGTTACACCTATAACGAAGAGATGCTTGTTTAGTGGACAGTGACCTATAGCTATACCTATAGCTATACGTAACCTGTCCCTGTTTAACCTGCAGAGTTTGCGACTGAACCTCTTGCCTGCTGCCGGAACAGCCGCTTTGGTCAGTCTACACCCCCCTTCGGTATTCCATTCATTTAGGTGTAGCTCTCTTGTTCTGTCACGGAGCCATGTTTTTGACTGGGACTTGGGTAGCGGCAGTATGGGTACTGGTCCATATACTGTTGTCGCTGGTCTGCGTCTTGCCAGTTCATCGGCTGCGTCATTTCCTACGGAGTTGCTGTGACCTTTTATCCATTGCAAAGTGACTTTACGGTCTTTCGCAACGGATTGTAGTGCAGTGAGGCATTCCAGAATGATTGCCGAGGTTATTGAGTTATTTTGTAGGCTTTGAAGTACTGATGCACTGTCGGAGATTATTTTCACTTTCGTGCCTCCGACATCCCTGGCTGCAACCGCTTGCGCTGCCTTGATAATTCCTAAACATACTGCTTGGAATATTGTATTTAGTTTATCCAAAGTACTTGATATTCTTATTATATCGTTTGAGAAGACTCCAGCTCCAGTGCCGCACTTGGTTTTAGAGCCATCTGAATCTATCCTTACCTCCTTAACCCCCAAGTGGTCAAGAGTTTCTGGATTGGGTTTAATGTTATAACCTCTGTCAAAGACGTGGTGACTGGGTATTGTGTCTGTCGGTGCCTATTGTAAGTTGTAAAAATATTTGAATTTTTCTGCTTTCGTTGTTTAAAATCATACGAGACGTCCAAAACGTTTGTTCAATCAAAAGCAAGATTGATCATGAAAAACCCGAGCTGAATCCATCTTTTTTTTAGTCACAAATTCATCATAAAGTATCTGTAATAAGCATGGGGTACACTGATACTGAAGAAGAATTAGGGGAAGAAGAAATAGAGCAAGCCTCCACCACTAGCACGGCAACCCTCATTAAAACCATTTCAAAATCAAAATCTGGAATAAGGGATTTTTCGCATACAAAGAATAAATCTTACTCTAGATCGTTGTCTAAACAAATGAATAAGTCTTCAACAATGAGGTCTAGATTAGGAGTATCAATAATTTCTATTGATAGAGAAGCAAGTACTGGAGACGATCTAATTGTACATCCTGCAACTAGAGCGACTGGAAGACAAAGGTAGCAATATTGCTTTAATTACTTTTTTTTAATACGTATTACAACGTTTATTCATATACGTTGGTCGTTCACCCTCTTTCTAGATTTCCCATTTTTCATTTTTTTAAGATCAAAGGCTAAACGTGTGAAAAACCCACACTTTGATATGCTTTACTGTAATGAATCTGAGACGGACATGATAAAATGGAATTCTAAATACAAACAGAAAACATTCGAGGTATCTGCCTCGGACGAGTTTAGTAAGAAAGCAGAAATCATGACTAAAAAGGTAATTTTAATACGTAATCCGCTCCGTGTATTATAATGTAGACTTGTAATTAATTGGATAGTGGAGCTATCTTATTATATCTTTTAAAACATAACTTAAGTAGGTACATTTCGATTGAGTCAGGTTGCAAGAACTTCGTGGAAGAGTTTTGAGTTTGATTTCCACATTAGGTACATAAAATTAAATTGCAGATCTCAAAAGAATTTTACGACTGGTGGATTGGAATTGGAACGCCAGAATATAAAAGTGAAATAAAACGCCCAGAAGATATAGAAGATCTGTTCCAGGTGATTAATATTTCTTACCATTCGATTAGGATAGCGCGTAAAGATCTTACTTGAACTGTTTATTTTTCAGGTTTGGTTTGATGAACACGCATCTAGGGGCTTGGTTCTCGATCCTAGGATTCTTCCGTGTGTTCTAACGTCAATAGCAAATTATGTCAAGGTGCCAAAAGTAAGGCAAATTTAATTTTTAATCACCAGTAGCTTTGATGATGTAGTATATTCCAGCATTGTCACATGCCAAGATCAACACTAAGTTAAGTTTAAAACTAAAATTAATCAAATATATAAACATCCAAACAGTATTACTGAAATCAATCGGTGAGAATTGGCGTGGTTTTATGTCCAAAATATATTATTTCATCAAATTTCAATGATATTAATTTGTTTTTTAGCGTTTTAATGACTAATCTTATGGTACAATGAACAAGATGAGTTAGAGTTAAGGTTCTCTTGTCGTGCCGCTAGCAAGATGTTAAATTACCAAATTATTTTAAGGATTCTAAACTTTAATGATAAATGTTTGTGTTAGGCCGCTTGTCCAAAAGTCCTCAAGAGACAGATCGCCTACGATATCCACGCGGAGACGAGCCCAGCGCACACCATGGCTTTCAATACTTGCTTGCCGCAGAAGATGAAGCATATCCCTCCAAAGAACAACACAAAGAGTGCCTGGCAAAGCCTCAAAATTCCGGAAGACCTACGCTCAATGGCTTGCGTTTGGGAAGACATCAAACATCTCACGTAAGTGTTTTAATGTACCCAATATATTTAATTTATTATGTACTTAACATTTTACTTAGAAATACCTTATCCTTAATTTTTACAGTTCTACGAAGGTGTTCCAGAAGTATTTGGAACAGCACCCACAATTGCCGACGCCACCATGCTTGAGACCTCAGACCGACGACTCGGACAAGAAACAGTTGTTTGTTGTTCCATCAGACTTTGTTGTCCGCGACAGGAGCGTCTCTTCCATCGGCAACGACATGGCTCTACCAATTTCACAGTTCTCAATGGAACTCAAAGAGATCTTGGAAAAAGTTATGAACGATTAAGAAGAAATAGTCTGTATGTTAACCTCATACTCATATATTTAAAAAATGTGTTATTGTTGTGAGGTAATAAAATATTTATTATGATTTTGTACCTAACGACTTATTTTTTTAATAACTTAGTGAATTTTATAATAAAGCAAAAAACACGTAGGTAAACTTTATTTTGTGTGAAAAATGTTTAGAGTAAACGTGTTTAGGTCAAACTCAGCACCGAGCAAACGTACAAAGTTAAAACATTTTTGAACTGAAGTTTAGTTCTAATGAATGTTCCATGAATCGTAATAAGCGAAATAAATAAGGCCAAATATGTTACGGTCTGACGTAGTGAAACCATGTTAGGCACACCACGTAACTTCACTGGTTTAATTGGACTGCTATGCAAACCAATGCATGTTGGACAACAAGTCTTAATATTTTTATATTGATAACCTATTAATAACCTGTTTTTATAATCTTCCTTGCGTTCCCTAACTTTACATACATTGTTCCTCTCTTCAGCTTCGGTTCAAAATTTCCAATAGAATAAAAACTTTCCTAAGATATATCTTTTATTTGAAGATATTTATATTAAACAGTCACCTATTGTCTCCTGTGTCCTCTTACGATACGATGGAGTCAAATAAATGTTACATTATTAACGATTGCAGATGTAATACGATTCGGCGAATGCAAACACCATAAAGTGTTATTATAGTGCTCATAACATAAACTGACCACTTACAGAAAACCATGCTGGTACTTACAGATCAATGGAACACTTTATATTAATTTGGAATAAATAATCGACAGTACCTACTATTCGCAGTGGTTAGCGTCATTCCTAATTTACTCTTGCGAGTTGATACAATATCGAACAACTGAATAAAGCGAACGTGCGGTATCCATTGGTAGATGGACTTATTTGTATTCGCATATCTTTGTTCGGCTGATCTAGATCCGACATGTGCTATCTAAATGTTATCAAGTTAAGATTATTTTTTAAGTTTTGATAGCGGTCGAACATTTCCAAAAATGATAAAGACTTACCATGCTCCTTTTACTGTTTGTTGTATTAGAAAAGTTTTTTAGAAATGACAGAAGTAATAATAAATTAGTCAACTGTATGACTATAATTGTTTTTAATATAAATATATTAGAAGGTATAAACAAACACAACAATGGATATTGGCTCTGCACATTCTTTAACCGATCTGGATTTACCATTACCCTCAACACCTGAAGAAAAGAAAGCGGAATCCATGTAAGATTTGATATATATTGTAATTCACAGTGATTTTTTAGTGCAATGGTTTTATGATTGGAAGATACATTTTAAACTTGACATACCAATGACAACAGTTATGGTTATTTGTACAGTTATAAATAATACTTATATGGGGTACTGTTTATCTGAACTGAAAGTCTGAAATCGCTTTCTTACTTCCTTCTATTTCTTCTGATTAAGTTCGTTACGGGTCCTCAGACAGCCGGTAGAATGCCCGCCGTCCGGGCCCAGCCTATGTAGGGGGTTTGCTCCGAAAAAAAAAACGATCTAATAGGATTTTTTCAGATATTTTATATAGGAAATTACTTGCCTGAGCAATTTAATTTATAGAATAAAGATTTCATTGAGCAAATTAGATTATAATAAAAGATAAGTTACATAAATACGCTGTAACTAAATTATCTGTTTCTTCGAAGTAAAATTTCATCGATTATTTTCAGAAAACACTTAAGTTTCGTCCTGGGCCTTATCTACTCATTACTTCTCATAATATTTGGTTTTTTGACGACGCCTTTCGTATCATCATATGATTCAAAGTTTATTACTCCTGTAAGTAGAAACATTTCCAGTCATACTTTTAACATTTTAAACCAATTCAGATAATATGCCTATTTTTAACTTTCAGGCACTATCCCTCTACTTATCGGTTTCAGGAATTATTGTTATTGTAACGATTATTGTCAACATTGAGTTGTACAATCGGAAAATCGGAAAAGCGATTGAAAAGTTAATTCAAAATGATGAAGAGACGGAGTTGCAAGCTATTATAAAGGTATTATTTAATTATTTTTAAATAGGGAATAACCAAGTAGTAGTAGTTCACGTCTCTCGTAGTAGGTCTCGTCCATCTCGTCGCCTCTCCGTGACAAAACACCACAAAATCTTAAAGAAGACACAAAAACAAATTTTCTTTGTACAGCTACATATTTTATATGCTTGCGTCCGTTACAAAGGGTTGCGGCAAACGTCAGAGGCTATGGTTATCGACGGTAAAAAGGGTGGTACTATAGTCAGTATTGCTATTTTGATTGTAATTACTGATTGATTTGAAATTATTAATTCATTGAAACTCGCTTACGATCACGTTTAATACGATTTCCCGCATTAGAAGCTGTGCGTTAGTATCGATTAAACTCGAAAACAGCTTGACCGATAATATTTTTTAAGTTTGTTCGACCAAATACAGGGCGGATCCAGTTCAAGATCAGTAAAGTTTTAGGGGCTGACGACCTTTTTTTTAGAAATTTAAATAAAATGTTTTATTCTAATAATCACTGCATCGAAAATGCAGCGGTTATTCTCAGGCAGGTAACTCCACAACTGTCAAGTACATAGCAAACCATACGATCTTACGCACTCAACCGATGATGCTTTAGCGTATCGAATAATCGTTATACGTAGATGAAGCTTTAAAGCTAGCTCTAAAAGAAACTACGTCCACTTTGATATAAATTTTATCGAAATTTGTTTATCAGTTGTCCGAGAAAAGGAAGACTCAAAGATAGATCAATGGAAAAAGCGCGACGCATCCTCCATCAGATGTTTTGACGCATTTCTTGCTCGGACCCTTCAAATAGTGTTAAGAGAGTTGATACAGTCTAAAAATTATAAAATAATTGATAACGCAACATTAAATCATTTCAGGACAACGCTGACAACCTAGGGGATGAATTCAATAATACAAGTTTGAGAACTGGCACATTAAAACAAAATTGTCGAAATCTTATTTCTGAGACGAACCACAGTTATTGTTATTCAAAGGGCCGTCACGCAGTCAGCACCTACTTAAAGTTAGGAGCAGCAGGTAAAGTGCCCATATTACTAAGTAATTATAATGCAGAAGTAAATCTATTGATCTATCTGTGAGTCTTCCTTTTCACGGATAAACTGATAAACAGATTTCGATATAATATGTATCTAAGTGGACAAAGTCTCTTTTAAAAGCTAGACATCTATGTATATATAATAATAATAATAACCACATCACGAGACACACATTGACTCAGCCCTGCACTAAGTATCGTAAGAACTTGTATCGCAGGTGCTAAGCAACAATATGGTATATACTAAATAAATAAGAATACAACATCCAAGACCGGCAAGCGAAACAATGCGTCTTGCAAATAACACAAAGTCCCGACCCCGCCGGGATTCGAACCCGGAACCTCTAGCGTAGCAGTCGGCTGTTTACACCACTGCGCCATCGGGGTCGTTAAAATTCATTCATTTAATATGCTATCGTATCTGAACGGGAGAGCATATTTCGATCCGTTATTTTTTTACCACTAACCTGACAATTAAGCTTTCGGTCCGCCTGATGGTAAGCAGTCACCATAGCCTATGGACTTTTGCAATACCAGAGGCATTACGCATGCATTGCCGACCCTAAACCTTTGGTAGTACCTTTAGTTAAAACCTTTTAACACTCTTATTGAAGAATCCCATGCTGTTGTCACTTGAGACTAATGCCAACTATGCCAAGGAGTTCTTCTTGAAATAAACGAATACAATTATTATTATAGCAGTAATTTGAAATGTGTCTAAGATTGGATTCCAGACAATTACAAAAGTGTGTTTTTTAGTATTTGCTCTCGGTAACATAGTCCACTTAATCCTTTTGGCTTTGGTGGACATCAGTGCGTTGTTCAAGAATTCAGAATGTGTGGATATTGACAGGCAACTATCTGGAATCGTCACACCCTGTTTTGTTGGGCTTCAACTATTCTTCGTTTTTAAATATGCCAACGTCATAGTGGTCAAGCATCAGGTATTTATTCAGTAAATCTGTTTTAAAAGTAGTCGATTGAGTTATACTATTAAAAATAATTCATACAAAATTTATTTATGTGGGAATACATATCGATCTTCTCGTTTTTTTCTGTAAAAGCAAAAGTTATTTCATTTAAAAAAATCAGGATATTTTTAGACAAAAACATTCATTAGTTAGGCGTTTCACGCTTAATATAGGAGTAATCAATGATGTTACCAAACTGTACACAAACATTCAAAGCCGCCACATTTAATACCGCATAGAGGCAGTTTTAACAGATAGATGAATACATAAACAAAGTAACCCGAATGCATTTAATTTAACAATCACATTATTAAATGCTTCGTATAATATTATAGAATAGGTACAGTTAAATTTTAAAAGACGCCATTTAAATTTACATTAATAATGGTATATGGTATCCAAAGAGTAGTTTATGAAAAAAATCGGGTTTAATATTTATAAGAGCTATTTTTGTTTTTTTCAGACACTCGCATACTTGGCATTAATGCATCTAATGGCAAGTAACCTTTGCCAGTGGGTGGTCACAGTTACAGAAGAAATAGACCTCGCCGTATCATTATACGAGTGGCAATCTAATATAAACAACGGTAATTCTTTGATAATTTTGCATGTAAATGATTTCATTACAAACATACCTACTTGTGAATATAAAATGCACTTTTTTGAATCAGATATCGGTGGGAATTTCAAATAATGTTCATATCGCCTAAAGTTGATATATCATTGGCAAAGTTCATCCTACCTTGATAGGTGGGATGTCTGTCAACAAATTTAAAATCCAGTCCGAATGTATCTCGAAAGGCTGAAGCAATTAGTATTTTCTGTAGCCTTTTGTATAGAAATACATTCAAAATTGTCTTCTTAATTTAATTTGAGGCGCAACAATGCAGAGTGTTGCCCCACTCTGGTAACTATCCCATGATTAGTCATCCGCGGCATTTAATAATTATTCGATCAATTAGAGATGTTGTGATATTTTGTATTGTTTTTAGGATCGTTGTCATCTGCAAACGATTGCTATCCACCCGAGTATATCAATAAATTATTTGTAGAAATCTCGCCATACCTGTACCCGTTTTCAGTTGAGTTTAGTATTTTTATAGGTAAGTTTTACAAAAGATTTTTTGTTGCTGAAACGATTTTCTTTGCTATAAATAATTTATTTGTACATATGTGGTTTTAGTTGGTATCTATTACATGATTTGGAGTAATATTGGTAAATGTAGACATACAAATGAAGAAACAAAAACAGAATATATTCGAGAATTATACGATCGAAGGTCAGTAAGTCCGTGCAGTTAATAAGTCGCAAAGTAGCAAAACGATACACACTTTTTAAATAATAATGAAACGGGCGTTTCGCATTCCCATTTTATTTTAATACTAGTTTTTGTTCTTAAACGTATTTTAACAAAATGTTGCTAATTTAAAATGTCCTTCCTGCAAGTTCATTGGTATCATGACTTTTGAAATCGAATGAGTAGTTTTGATACTAACAATAATCATTTGTTTATAAGGATATGCGTAATATGACACTTGGTGTATAATAACTTAATACTATATAATAACTTTACCTATTTTAAATACAAGTATGTATCAGTATAGTCCATTTGTTCATGTTCTGCTCTTTAATCTCAGTTTGTTCATGTTTTTGAAATGTTGATTCCAGTAAAAGTTTAAACGAGGCAGACAGTCCGCAGTCTCTGAGCATTCATATTGACTGCCAAGGCTCCAGTAGAGGCATGTTCATTGGCATGATCTTCATTGTGATCCTCTGCATTGTCATTATCATGGGTTTTTTATTAGGAACGCTAGATGACAGGTATAAACAAAACAATCGAATTTCAACACCATTTTGACTGATTTATTAGAGGACTAAATTCTGTACATATTTTATACTCCTAAGTTTATTTTAGGTAACTATCTTAAAGTTTAACTGAAACATTCAAATCCAAAATTCAAATGGGAGAATTGGTTTTGGATTAAAATACAAAGAAATGTAGTTTAATTTAGGATACTTTGCTTTACTGAAAATGTTCATAAATACTAATATTAATGTACTTTTTTAGTAACATGAAAAGCATAGGATATACTGTAGAGGACTCCGCAAAGCTGTTTTTTCATGCTGTAATGCTCGCAGCTTCAATAGCAGCTTATATCAGACTACGTACACTTGATGTGAATTTACACCCGATCCCATTACTCGATGATATCTTACTCTACATTTGTGTACCGGCTTTCTTCTTGGAAACCATTTACACAGTCACAGCCACACTCAGTATTCTGAATGTTTTGAAACTAATTGAATCAGTGGTAATGGTAAGTAGTGGTATAGTACTAGATTTAACTCTCTGCACATTTAACTCTTCTCAAACTTATTGAATCAGTGGTAATGGTAAGTAGTGGTATAGTACTAGATTTAACTCTCTGCACATTTAACTCTTCTCAAACTTATTGAATCAGTGGTAATGGTAAGTAGTGGTATAGTACTAGATTTAACTCTCTGCACATTTAACTCTTCTCAAACTTATTGAATCAGTGGTAATGGTAAGTAGTGGTATAGTACTAGATTTAACTCTCTGCACATTTAACAATTCTCAAACTTTGCCATTACTATTATGTACCTACTTCTTTAGTTTTTCGTTTCAACTTTAACTTAAAATATATTGTATTAACAGTATTTTTCATCAGCTAACGAATTTTGACGATACAAGGCAATTGTTTAATAATAAAACATTTTGTTAAATCACCCAAATTTAATTAATAAGCTATCTAATCTTTATTTAATTGCAGAGTATCCAGATGGTGGTTCAAACGCTTTTCATAGTAGATGGTTTAAGAAGATGCTGCAACTCAAGAAAACTTCGCCGGACAAAGCCAGGGAGAGAGCTAGTCCTGTTTCTCCTCATTACAAATGTAGCTATGTGGTTTATGTACACACTTTCATATAAAAGTATTGAAGGAAAAGACGAGCGGTATTTGTTCTATGGAAAGAAAGTTTGGACTGAAATGGGCCATTTGTTTTTACCGTTGATAATGTTCTACAGATTCCACTCTAGTGCTTGCATAGCTGATATTTGGTTCTATGCATATAAACCTGGTATTGAGGACCACTAGATAAGTTTGTTTGTAAGAAATCCACATAGTTATAAGAAATAAATTATTTATATGATATTTTTATCATTGTTTACCAGTTACATTACGTCACTCCCACCCGTGATTATCGATTCTGATTTTGGTGACGTTTCTGTCTAAAAATTCAATATCTACCTGAATAATCCAAACATTGATACGTGACTGTTATCTATAAACTAAAAGTAATAAAGATATCATTAAAATTATCAAGTGTTTAAGGCCAAGTTCACACAAAACACAGTTATTTCCCTGTAGTTATGTACATACTTGGACAACAATGTCTATTTTATTATAAACTAGCTATTACCCCGCGGCTCTGCGCGTTCTACCTTGTGACGCCCTCGGTTTTGTCCCCTTAAAAAATGCAAATCCAAATACTGATGTATAGTGGCAAATAGGTAAATAGTAATAAAAAGTACATGTTTCCAATTTCCGTCCAAAACAGAAACACAGACAGGCAGACGTTAAAAATATATTTTTTGTCATTGGTAGCGCGTATATCATATGCATTGAGTGAAAAGCTGTTATTTCAACATTACAAACAGACATTCCAATTTTATTTATTTGTAAAAATGTATCAATGCAGATATGTAAGGTTGGCAAGCGTATGATAAAAATCATATCTGACGGTAAGTGACGATGAAGAGTGGCTGAAGGTGTAGAAAGCTAGTGCTCGTCTAGAAATTGCCTATTTACTCTCGATTTCAAGAGGTCCAAATCAGAATTGCTTAAGATACTGAAAGAAGGATATGATGCTGTCCCACTACCCTAATTAAGACAAAACGCTAAGTATCTAGAGAATGGACCAGAAACGAACCAACAGATTATAAATAAGTAACAATAATTTCTTTAGAAATAATCAAACTTTTGTTTTTCTCATTCATTGATATTACAGACTGCGGCTCTTTTTTCTGGCGTCGGTAGAAAATCATTTAAATTATTAAAGAAAACTGATTGCAGTGATGTATGAAGCTATACCGTTAATTTAGTTTTTGATATTTTGTTTACTACCAGAGCCATCGCGCACTAGTTGCCGACTCGGTAAAAACAATGAAAACATCTTTTTAAAGGAATCCGTGCTGTAAACACAGCGCCTCTTTCATTTTTTTATGTTACCTTTTCAGCAAATCCAATAATTCAAACAAAGCAAATAAATAAAGTAAAATGAATGTAACACCTTCATGCCGATGTTGTAAGTAACCCACCTCAGCTTTGCTCGATGCAGCAGTGCCACAGGTTTCAAAGCTACTTTTGAAACAGGAACTCAGGTTACTCAGTATAGGGTTAAAATAAGTTGGGTTTACATTCTTGGTTGCATTATTGGGAGAACAGTGACACGTAAATTTTTCATATAAAGATTCAAATTAAAGCAAAAGAAGGACATCAATTATATGCGTAATTCGATCACAATTACTTGAAATTCGTATTTTTACACCTTTGTGTTTGATAAATACGATTCCGCGCCGAGGTTCATTTTGATATCAGATAATAATCGGATAAATAATTAATCCATTTGCAATCTTAATCACATTGTTATTTGCTCATTGTCACTCTTTAGCAATTGTCTATATGTATTATAATGTTTATTTGAACAGTTTAATGTTTTAAAAATGGCGGAAACAAATGTGAATCGAAAAAAGCTTATGGAAGAGATTGTGAATAGAAATAAAATTGGTGATAAAAGATTTCATTCCGAGACTTCTTTACATCATTTTGGTGAAGATGAAGATGCTAATAGCTCCGACAACACTAATAAAGATCCTGGGGTAAGTACACAAAACTTAAATATTCATAAATCTTTCATTGTTATCATTATTATTCTCACTAACATTTTTAAGAGATTTGTTAAAAAAAGTTAATTCTGCAATGTCTACTACTTTGTCTGTTACTTTTTTTATTTAGTTTGTTTGACGACCTCGGTGGCGCAGTGGTGTAAACAGCCGACTGATACGCTAGAGGTTCCGGGTTCGAATCCCGGCGGGGGCGGGACTTTGTGTTATTTGCAAGACGCATTGTTTCTCTTACCGGTCTTGGATGTTGTATTATTATTTATTTAGTATATACCATATCGTTGCTTAGCACCTTAGTGCAGGGCTAAGACAATGTGTGTGTCGTGATGTGGTTATTTATTTAGTTTGTTATTATTTTTTATTTTCGTATACTTTGTGGCCATTGTAAACAGTGTGTATGTCTGATAAAATATACAATATTTCTACTACCGTAGACGTCCCTAAATAGATATTCAAATTAGAATTACCCCTAAAAAAAACTGTTTCCAACAAAATATTGTTTACGGAAGGCACCAATTCAATTCAATACAGAATATTACGTCCAGCTCAAAGCAGGAAGCACTAGCACTTTACTTGATAGAAGGTAAAGAAACCGCCTGTTGCTATATAATTATAAAATTTATGCTTTGCTCTCGTTTTTATACCTGAAATAGCTATACAGGGTGGTCAATACAAATGTAAAAAGTATAAAAGGTCAGAAACTATGAGATAACGAAATATGTTCTTAGGAACTTTAAGAGTCCATTTTGGATTTGAAAAGGATTTTAATTTTTTTTGCTACTCTCATGCATTACCGGGAATCAAACCCGGACAAAATCTTTGTTAATTATGTTTATTTATTTATTGCCACACATATAACAGTATCACACCGGAGTACATTACAATATATGGTTATAAATGATATGTATGATTATAAATCTAAAGTTAATGCCAATTAAAATGTTTTTATATATCATATAAATTATGTATATCATATAATTCACGTTTATTCGTTGTTATTGTTGATGATGTAAACCAGTAAGTTACAACAAACTTATTTTTAAATATAATCTTGTTTAAGTAATTTAATGAAAATTTAAAAATAATGGTTTCTAAGAAAAGATTTGGCTTTCTCTAATAGTTTGTCTTCTCCAAACCGACCCACTGACTGATTGATCACCATATTACATAACCTAGTAATTAAAGCTTAACGGATATCCCGACAGCTAGACTGGTATATTTTGCATATTTTCATAGCATTATATCTTATGGGTTACTACTGGGGTAGTGCAGCCGAAACAGATAAGAAATATATTTTACAAAAAAGAGCCATAAGAGCTTTGTATAACTTAAAGCCCCGATACTCATTACGACAAAGGAAATTGATATGCTTACCGTCCCAATATATTTTTGACAATATTATGTAGGTAAGGAAACATCTAAATGAGTTTGATAGACTAGGTCATGGCATAAATACAGAAATAATGATAAATTACGTATCCCTGCAATTAGAGTACCAAAAACTAATAAAATAAATAAACTAGTTAGTGATTTATTGGATTTTTTTTCCGTTTGTATAATAAAATACCAAGAAATGTAACAGAAATGTCAGATATGAAATTTAAGCAATATGTGAAACAAATTTTAATTAAGAAGGCCTACAATAAAATTCAAAATTATGGAGAGGATAAGTAATTTAATTAGCTACACAGCCTATCTTATTGAGAGCTGGCAGCGCTAGCTACGCTATTATTATATTTAAAAATTGTAAGTTTTAGTAGAAAATATTGTATTTGAATATTGAAAAAAGCAACTACGGAGGTTTCTTGTCGAATTCTTCCCCGTAGAAATACTCGTAGCATATTGAACCGGTGGTAGTAAAAAAATTACGATTTGAATGTGCTAATTTTAAATATATTGGAATATAAATCATTTTGACTCTGATTTTAACTTACCTACAAGCAATTTTTATATTTAAATTGGGTAAAATGCTTGTATCTTGTTTTGTCGTGACGATTTGTCACGTGACAAATAAAATTATAAAAATTAGTAAATTCCGTGTGATAAAATGTACTTTTTCTATCATTAAATTGCAATTAAATGTGATAAGTAAAGCTTACGTTAAAATGTTTATCTGTACTAAAACCACGTATCTTTAATCTGAATTTAAAATATATCTTCCTCGAAAAAATATTTGAGTATTCTATTGTTTCTTTTCATAAAAGTTAATCCATACAAAAATAGGACACTAAATTAGAACGCCCATAAAGATTAGAATTATATTAAAATTGTGCGAACAGAATCAATTAATTTATGTAATGTAGCAGATGAGTCGTCTATATTATTACTTTTGTGAGGAATTAAATTACATCAAAATATTAAAATTTTTGAAACAGACAGCTATAAAAATTGTAAATTCACCTTTAAACCCGATAAGTTCCATGTATTTATGTGGTACACCATTTGTTTACCATAGTTTTTGTTTCAATATCATAGGCGTCTATAATCAGTACCTGACCTACATTATTTCTAAACATTAAGCACACACTATCATTGAATATCATTAGTTGTAAATTTGAATATGAACTCAGGTTCTGAATACTACCATAAGCGGCGTGGAAGTGCCGGCGGAGGAGACGGAGACGCTGGCTCGGCGGAGGACCAGATCACAGCCTGGCCCAGCGTCAGGCAGCATGGTCACCGCCACCGCAGCCCGCGCCAACAGGCGGCGCCCCATCCGCAGCGTCAACTACCCCTCCAACCTCGAAATGGTATGCAAAATTTTTAACCAAAATCATGGGCAAACAAACACGGCCCTCCAACCTCTGAATGGTGGGGACAATTAATAAAATGCAATGTGGCAATGACCACCAGCAGCAGTGACAATGCGTTACACACGTAGTGGTGATAGATGTCATACCTCTCGTGCCGGTAATAACTGGCTTTTTAATCATCCGAACCGAAACATAGCAAACAGCTTTGAAAGTCTTCATACCTACATTTAATAAAAACTCCCTTTCATTTTCGAAGGACTAGATGCAGACTTTTTGTGGTTTCTATAGAAATCATAAAATTCTATAGAAATAAAAGATTTTAACAAAATCCAATCTGCCATAAATCTATGTCTAACATTTTGAATATGTGTGTAAAAGGTAAAAAGTTCGGGTATTATATCATTAGGGCAGCTAGATATAGAAGTTATTTTTGGATGGCATTGTATGGATATGATGTAGGAATGTAATGCAACCTCATTGCCAACCCTCATAGAGCACTGTTATGGTTGTGAGGCATTTAACATTAATTGATTAGGTACAATCTTTTCTTTTATCTAAAAAAAGTAACGAGCACTTTACAATGTATAAGATCACTCGTGACGGGTATCCCCCTTTGGAAACAAATAGCTTCATCGAATAACACATAAGTAATGATTCTCAAGAAAATCTTAACTCGAATGTGACCTAAACATGCGTATATAATTAAACATTACTTTTGTGCCTATTTCGGTTACTTTCGAGTCTTTATTTAGTTAAAATAAAATAGAGGTGTTGAAACAAACATTTGACTTACCACTGTTTTTGTTCACTAAATATTTATTGTGGGAGTCTGGGTAACATTTCTGACAACCTTACATCTGCTGAGGATAGCGGAAAATGTGACATAGACTGTAAAATAATAAAAAAAGGAATATTTAACCCAAAGTTTCCTCTTTGCACCTTTAAGATTGATATTTCTTTTCAAAGATACATTCCATTTAAGAATCTGTATCCATATTATTTCAGAGAATTTAATCCTCGACAAGTTTTTGGTGGGGCTATTTTTCTCAGATAAACTGTTTGCAAGTCATAGACTAATTAATTTTAGAAAATTTACCATTCTTCCAATCTCATGTCTAGACAACGATTGGGAAGTAAAAAAAATAGAATTAAAGTTGTAGAAAATCGTTTCAGTTTCCGTTATGCCATTCAACATAATTTCCTGTGACGCACCGATTTCAAGATATAGACAAAAACAAAAAAATTGAGACCATCTTTGAGCTCCCCTCCTTAGATCTCACCTCTGACTTTTAGTTAATTGTTTCCTAGTTCAAATAATGTTCCAAACAGTCAAACTTTGTGCTTTCCACTTTTCAATCGACATTCATTTATTGCCTGGACTAGGTACGAGTATATGGACACGATTGAATGTAATGGGTCATTCATTAGTTTTTCATGAAACACTCTGATAACTGGCTCTTAGCTATAAAATATGGAAAAATATATAAATTTGATTACCTTTTAAATGGTCCACAAAATAAGTTGCTTTTGAATTATCTCAAAAAATCACAAGTTATTATTGCTCTCTTTACAATACGATTACAAACTACTAATTATTTTTACCCGACTGCGCTTACTTTCGGCCGTCACAGCCGAGTAAGGGTAATGTTTGGTTGATGTGTGTTTGTATTTTTGTGTTGATAAATGATGTGTAGGTAAATCTATCCATATTTATGGTATGGGTTACCACAAAATGTATATACACTTGTATACATTTTGTAAGTATATATACACTTGTATATAATGGTACATTTTGTGGTATATTTTTTTTTACGATATGTTTACTAAGGTTTAAAAAGGGAAGCCACCTGTTTGAAAGCTTTTGTAACAAAAACATAGAAAAAGAGTTGTGAAAGGTCCGTAATGTCGGGCGCGGGCTATGTTTGTGAGGCGGGTCACTCTTGCGCAGCCAACTGTAAAGCTTTTGAGCCCAACCGGCCGCGAACCAACCTACCCTCCCTCCCTCCCCACCCAAACCTCGCACCTCTGACCTCGCACCTCCTGCACCCCCAAGCACTGCCACCCTCATGCTAAATGCTGGACTACAAGCCAAAGAATAACTTAAATAAATATAAAAGCACCCCCATAACACAACCCCATAGTATGTATGTGCCGTATTTATAATGAGGTCTCAAAATCAAATAGAAAATTGGACATATTTTATAAAAAAACACATTTAAGTCTTAAATTAAAAATAACAACTTAAAAATAAAATAATAACATACGCTTTTTACATTAACAACCACGCAGGTGTTGCAGCAGTAACTTAAATTATGTAGTGTATACATGTTATTGGAATACAATTTAGTCATAAGCAATGTCTGTACTTAAACCTATTGATAAATTGTTTTGTATTCTGTTTGTATGCCAAGAAATAATAAAAAGGGGTTAAACTAATTTGGCATAAGTAACTAACATCACATTTTATACCTATCTGTTTAAAATGTTGACTCCCAACTACTGTTGTCAATCGTAAATCCTTAGTGAGCAGCGCACTCAATCATTTTGTTTATTATCGCCCTTTAGTGTTGGTCTTTGCAAAAAAAAACATTAGGTATACCTATTTCTTTTTCGTGATCATAATGTAGCTACCGTACTTACCTATATTGCCTAGCTACCTAGACCCTCAAACATTAAATCTTCTCTTCTTTGAAAGTTTCAAATATTTAAGAACTTCTTTAATCTCATAACTTTTCAAGCTACTGTTAGGAACGCGTATGCCGGGTCTACATATTCTTTGTAAGTACAGGAGAGCGGTGCCGCGCCAACGCCTCGCCTAATGAAATTTCAATCTCTTTTATTTTTCACCCCACGTAGTACGAATGGTAAATTGACACGTCATAAATAACCAATCAAATATTTTAACGAGCCCGTGTTCATCAACGACCAAACATTCATACCGAATATTAAAAGGATTTAGATACCTTTTAAACGTTACGTGACTTCGACTGTATCGAACTTGTATTAGTTTCTCAATGTACGAGTAAATACGTGTGAAATTCACATTAACACAAAGCAAATAGCACTCTATTGACGCTCTAACTTTTCAAGGAAAAATTATATTATATTTCCATTGAATTTAAATTCACAGTGACAAAAAATCAATGTTAAACAAACACGGGGAACACTGAAAAAGCCGGCTCAACACGGCACACCATGGCTACCGTTTTCAGCTGTCGTATAAATATAACTTTCGGAAAGTAAACCCTTTGTTCAGTCACTAGTTTTTTAGTAAAACGTTTTAAAATTCGTTCCAGTGGAACGCAGAACACCGTAATGGGATTACGTAATCCCACAGTAAAATACAGTCGATCGAGAGAAACATGCGACTAATGAAGTTATTAATCCGGTTTCGCTCTGCTTTCGGTTTGCATATTTACTACTGCTACTTTTATCTGCTACACAGATTAATTTTACTTTATTTCAGGATACACAGACTCCTCAACTTACGATTCCGAGAATAGATGATTCCGGTTCCTTTATGGGTAAGTTATAAATAAAAACTTAAACTGGCGATTACCTCAGGCATGGCTTAACTAACCATTTATGGGCCACCAAGCCATAGCTGCCCCAAGGGTAAATATTCTCGCTAATCACCCCTCGGTATAATCAGAACTAGTTTTTATAAAAGCACACTTTATACTTTTGTCTTGTCTATACAAATAAATAAAATTGTAGTGTCTGTTTGGAATGTCGCAACAACAGCTTTTTACTTAATGTATATGAAAGTATCTAAAGTATACGCTACCAATGACAAATTGATTAATTACCAAATTAACATTTCTATTAGTTGTAGGTAATCTCTGAAATGGTTGGCCCCATTTTGTCAGAACTTTCACCGAAGGATAGAATATATTCCAGATCATAATATTATAGGCTATATTTATTTTTCAAATTAGGATTCCGTAACAAAAAAATTACAACAAATTTTAAACAAAATCGGACTCACTGTTAGATATTAGAATTGTTTCTCAAAAGTAATAATGACAAGTATCAAGATTTTTAGATTTTCACATTTTAAGGGGGTGTAACAGGGGTTGAGATTTTGTATGGGAGTGTCTCAAAGATCTTAGGGGACAAACCCGAGAGGGTCATAAGATAAAACGAGCGCAGAGACGTGGGCCAACAGCTTGTCTATTGAATAAAAATATATTCAACCAGTCTGCTGTATCACGAGGAACAGTCATTTAATTTTGATCATAATATTGACTTGAGCATGGATAATTGTATAAGTTACTGTTTTTTATATAACTGTTGTAGAACCGCACGATAGTGCAACAGAGAGTAGCCACTAATTCATTTACGTAGGTAAAGTTTGAAATGCAGCGTAACCTAATTTATTGTGCAGGCGACCGTAGCACTCCACTACCATACAACGGGAGCTATCGGAACCTGGACAGCAAATCGCTAAGTAAGGAGAAATATATTCTATTTTTACATACATTTAAAATATATTTTTTGTTCTTGTAAATGATTTACATTAAAAATGAATGACACATTATATTTTCAATTTTAATTTGTAATTTTTATTAAATAAAAAGCATTCATAGACATAAATAACACAAAATATAAATAAGTTTTTATGTAATTAAGTGTTGAATGGACAGATAGTTTTCGCGGTGATCTCCGTGGCGGGATGACACCACGAGATGCGCAGTCCATACGCTCAGTGGACACACAGGGCCCGCCGCCTACTAGCTCTGAAGACAAGAAAAGACTCTCCGTGTAAGAGATTATATACTGTCGTGTTTAATACCAATACCATTAAAAGAGCCAATAGATAAAACTAGATGAGTTTGATCTTTATTAACATTCAAAATAGCTATTGAATGGTAATACATTTAGGAAAAAATGCAAAATTAACTTATTAATCGTAACATGTATTATTTATATTTCAGGCAATATTTGACAGTAATATGTAGTTGCATGTATGCAATACTATTAGTTACTTTGGGACTAATTATATACTTATCAGAACCATTTGTATCTGCTGGCGCTTCGACGGTAAATTCTCCAAAATGCATTATTTTTGACCTAAGTGAAGTTAAAACTATGTGCTTTTAATATATATTATATCAAATTAACTCCTTTTTAGATTTACTCAATAATCTTAAGTGCGATGGGTTTTATTTACCATTTGTATTTAATCATCGACATACAAAGGTACAAGTCGATCGCTCGGAAAAACCAAAAGATCAAAAGTCATCACGAAGACAGGATAACCGATTTTTTCAGAAAACAAGAGGCAAGTTTTAACTTTTTGCTATAATCCAGCCTTTTCTGAATAATATTAATTTATATTATTCTTAAATAAAGACTTTTATTAAAATCTATAGATAAATTTTTATATGTATGAAGCACAAAAAAAATTAATGCTTGTTTCAGATGGAATACGGAAGTAACTTTCAGATTGAAGAAAATTTAAAAACAACAGTTTTGCCGTCGCCAGTATTAATCCCAAACACTCACAACTACTGTTTCAGTCATGGAAGGCACTCCGGTAGTTTCTACCTGAAATTAGGAGCAGCTGGTTGGTCAACTATGCTCAATTTGTTTTTCATAGTAGCGCTTTAATTTCACAAAACAAAATATCCATGAAACACCTTTTTTTCTGTGGATCTTTTTTTTTTTTTGTACTGTTGTAATTACATGTGTAATTTACCATTAAGAACCATAAATAAAATATTTGAGAATTTTTGTTTACGTACAATTTATACATACTCGGACGTTTATGTTAATTCCAGGTTTTGCGTTTGGCCACCTCGTCCACTCCACTCTTTTGATAGCCGTCCAAATAGGCTACTTCTTTGACGACCAAGTGGACAACCAAGACTGCGCCAACATAGCCCAGATCGTGCTCGACGTATTCAATCCATTGTATAGCTTCTTTCAACTCTACTTTATATTTAAATATTCCAACGTCATTATTTTACGTGGACAAGTGAGTTGATCCATACTTCCTTATCATGTAGTATTAATGTGTATTGGGTAAGCCCTAGCACTTGAAACTTTCATTCAATAAATAAAATTATAATTGAATAAATGAAAAAACGTTTTACGTTTTTACGTCGTACATATAACTTAAAAAGAATAAACTTTTTTCAGGGGCTAGCTCGATTTGCGTTTATGCACTTGATTGGCAGTAGCTTGTGTTTCTGGGTGTCTGCTATCGTGCGTGAGACTATGTTAGCCCTCACTTTGTACGCCAACTCGCGGTATGGAGGAGACAATTCAACAGAATATTACACTAGCTCTGATGACCCTCGTAAGCTTTCACTTATTATAAAATTGACGATTAATTATATTAAGGGCGTATCGTAAAAGCAGTTGCGTACTTTTCAATTTATGTTCAAGTCAAATTAAAAATTAAATTGGAAATCTTTAATTTTTCTGTTAAATCATAGTTATGGGATTTCTTATCATAACCTAAGGGTTCAAGTTATTAGTAGTACACCTACATTACTTTGCTGCTTGTGGAACTTGGAACATGACGATATATAAAGCTTATGTTTGTAAATTTTATTTGATTTTATTCTGATCCTTTTATTTGTAAACTGGTTTTCATTGTAGTGGCATTGAAGGTTGTGAAGATATTGGATATTGATATGAGTGGACTTTATAACGAACACTGCACTGGTTCAGCAGCAATATCATCTATTTTCGAAAACTATTCACCTTACCTGTACCCGTTTAGCGTTGAATTTAATATTCTTATCGGTAAGTAAAATTCTCAATTCAAACATCTGACCTGAATTTAAATGAATCAATAAGTGATTGAAAATGCGTTACAGTTGCTGTTTACTACATAATATGGAACAACGTTGGCAATTGCAGTAATGTTACCGATGACAGCATTTCTATTGACGACAATGACACTACAACAGTTTGCAAGTAAGTCAATGCAATGAATTGCTATTCTTTTACCCAACACACCAAACGATTGCTATAGGTTTACATGTGCTTATGTATGGTATAACTGTGTATAAAACCAACATTTGGTTTGACTATATTATGCAGAAAATTATTGGTGTTAAAATACATAAGTTGTTTTGTGACAGAATTCCAACGGCGAACGAAGACAATGACTACACAAGTAACTTAGTCATCCACGCTGACTGCCACGCCTCCAACCGCGGGCTGTTTCTGGGGCTCGTGGTGATGGTCATCATGATCGGCATGCTCATCATCGGATTCGTATTTAACAGTGTTGACCCGTAATTGATTACCAAATTTTTTATCAAATTTACATTTTTATCAAAATAGACTTTAAAAAGATTCTAAAGTCTCTCTCATTCTAACGCTAAAAGTTTAATCTCTTGTTTAAATTAAAGTTAATTTAATTGTAAAGCCTGAAAAAGGTATAAATATGGTCAAATATCTATCCACGTGTATCACATAAATTGAATATTCGTCAAATTACGAAAGTCATATTCACACGCAAATTGCACGGAGAGACACTTCTCATGTGATTTCGCCTCCCAATCACAGTACAGGCCGCTCGATGGAATTTGATTCCTGATTTACTCGTATCTGTGTTTTTGTACTTAAATATTAAACACAAAGTTTTGTTTTTTTCTGTTTTTGTTTAGATTGTAAAATGTGACTAATCTTAAATTTAATTCTTCCTACCCAAAAGTTTAATGCGCAATCATTACATAAAACCTGACCATTTTTTTCAGTGATTACCTAGAAATTGGTTACCTTCTGAGCGACTGCACAAAATTGGGTCTTCACGCAGCGATGCTGTTGGCTTCAGTCGTGGCATTCAATCAGACAAGAAAACTGGATATTAATGAACATCCTATATCGTTGCTTGATGACATTTTACTTTTTATTTGCCTTCCTGCATTCTTTATGGAGACTGCTTTTTCTCTGGTAGCAACTATAAGCATACTGAACATTGTTAAAACTATAGACATAGTTGTTATGGTAAGATGTTATTTTATTTCATAGATCTGTTGAATAGACCAAAATTAAATCAGATATAAACAAGTAATATAATAACAAGTATATAATGTAAACAAGTAATGTCTTCATTTTAAAATGTTTTTATTTTTTTCACCTTCTTAATTTAATAGCATATTGATATGAACAACAGTCTAATAATACACACTACATGTTTAAGTATATTTTGATTTTATCATGATCCATAATTGACCTAAAATAAATATAATTATGTCTTCATAGGTCATACAAGTGATAATCCAGACTCCGCTACTCATTGATGGCTTGAGGCGCTGCAGCAACAGTAGAAAGCTTCGAAGAACGAAACCGGGCAGAGAACTCCTCATGTTCCTTCTCATTGCCAACGTCGCCATGTGGATCTTCAATACCTTCTCCTACAAGTCTTCTGAGAGCCTAGACGTCAGATACGTCTTCTATGGCAAGGTCCTCTGGACTATCCTCGGTCACGTCAGCTTACCTTTGATTATGTTCTATCGATTCCACTCTAGTGTCTGTTTCGCTGACATGTGGGATTCCGCATACAAACCAGGGTCGGAACATTAGCTAATTTCGCGCTCTAGTTAGTTCAAATTTTTATTAAGTGTAAGTTATTAAAATAATAGGTTAATGTTTTTTTGTGTGATATAAAATTTCAATTGAATAGTCGAGTAAATAGTACAATATACACATTTATATAAGTAATCGTAAACGAAATAAAATAAACTTTTTTACTTCTGAAAAAGTAGTGTTTTATTAATATTTCTAGCTTACTAGATGTATAGTCTCAGTATTTATTTTACAATCGAATAACCATAAAATATGTTTCCAATTTGACCCTCATTTATTAATAATAATCACGTTACGTTAACAAAATTTTTGGCTGCATTTAAACATCAATTTAAATTAATAAAATTACTCATACTACTATTAACCTTAAATATGAAATTTAAAGAGCTCTGACAGACTTATTCACTCACAGGAAAACAACATTTTGCAATTGTATTTAGTTAGGGATTTCTGGGTTTAGCTACTCCGGCTATCTTACCCAAATTATATGCAAATTAAATAATATCAGTGCATGTCAAACGTTTCCCTAACACAGGATGTAGTCGTATAATTACAGTTAGACGCGTAATTTACCCTATATGGATGTTTGTATATAGGTTTGCAGTAGACCACAAAGCACGTATCAATACATCGTCTTAGCTGACCAACTCAGAGAGTTAATTACGTTGTTCTAATGCAATTATCGAATATTAGGTTAAGTACTCCGGTGCAGGCCGCCGCCGCCGGCCGCACTTAGCTCCAACCTACAAACTAGTTACAACTACATCCTGCCTAACACATACATCTACATATATATAAAACGTACCTGTATACCAAAATGCATCTTTAAGTGACCTGATATTAACCGAAACTATCAATCTCATTTCAACCCTACACTCGTTTTCCATTAAAAGTGGTTTCAATGGCCTTTTAATCTCTGACATTATTTTGTCTCATATTTGTTACAGTAATTTTTGTTGACCACTTTATTTAAATATTTTGCGGCATAGGATAATCTAGCAAACGGAATTGTTTTATCCTTACAAATATTTTGTGTAGAGATCAGAATCATATGAACATGTAGGTTAATATGAGTGACATTAGGCTTGCATAAAGTAGAAATATGTATGATGTGGAGCAGAGCAGTATGCGGATATGCGGTCGGTTGGTCAGTGGCACTGTTGTCTAATTGTTTCCGACCTTCTCTCAATAACCACCGCCTGTATTGACTAAATTCGAACACGTGAATGGAAGCAGATAAAGGTATTGTCGATGCTTCAATGACCTTTCACGTTGTCACGGAATTTCAGTTCGTATATTGCTGGGCGTTTCCTGATTTCCCGTCAACCTTTTACAACGAAAGCTTTTTTATTAAAACTCTTTATTGATGCTGCAGGTTGAATAAACATGATTTATTTTGAAGCACCCAGCTCAGGTGGCTGGGCTCCATTAGCATGTCACTATAAAATTAATAACCCCTTTGTTTTTCACAACAATTTAAATGAATGCATTAATTGCGTCGTAAAAGCATTTACCGTACATACTAATTGGTTTACGCTGTGGACCTTGTAATAAACTGTATAATAACATGTTTAAAGGTAATGATTTTATTAACAGGTTCTCGATAAATTTCCGTCGAGATCGTGCGTCAATTTTAATGGAATATCATACACTACCTATACTTGAAGTTGGGATACAATAAAAAATAATATGAGTGGTTTAGTGTGCGTTTTCTGATCACAATAGGATGTTAGAGCGGTTGTCACGGTAGGTGGGCGCATGGCTGCGCCCGCGCACGGCCGGAAGGGTGCGACACGAGCACCGGAAGATATCCGCGACCCGTGACCTGCGCGCCACATGCGCTTTGTAACTCATATACTGCGCACGATTCATCTGCATCTATGTGACCCTTCGGATTTATTCCTTTTTAATAACAAATTTACTTAAAAGTGAAAAAGTGATTTCATCTCAACTTAACACATCAATTTCGCAACTAATAGAAGTGTTATTTGACGTGAACTGTCGAAACACAGGTAGGGGCCTCTCTTGGTCCACTTCATCATCTAAGTAGTGGCATTCAAGGTGTAGCGGATGGAGAGCTCTTAGACCCTACTTTGTTCCACGTATTGACATCACGAGCACATTGCCGTCGCCAATCAACCACTTAAGTATAAGGTAAGTTCACGTTAATGAAATACTTTTCTTGATAAATACTTGTATAGGTTCTAAAATCACTATTTTACAGATGACCACCCTTTAGGTAACAATAATAATCCCTTAAATAGCTTTAAACGATTAAAACATCGTTAGGTGATTTTGATTTAAAAATCCCTGATACGTAGAAAGAATCACCAGTAATACAAAGTGAACAAGTAAGTTACCGCAACAGATTCAATATTTCACCAAAGTATAACCATTGAAAGATTTCGGTTGAGTGGCGGCCAACCCTCATAAAGTAAAACTGCTTTCAAATTAGATTTGCAGTCCGTTACGTAATAGTATTTATTATTGACTTATTTATCATTAAGTCACTATAAACAACGTTTAAGTATTTCGAAATTTAAAACAATTTAAATATCTCAATTTTAATAGGTCCGAAATATAAATTAAGCTTAGGTTTTGGTAAAGTATAGCTAAAATTCTTCACTCATTAGTACTTTTACCTAATGAAGTTTGTCAAAGTAAAGTGAGCGTTTGAAGACGAGGCTTGCTCATGTGATCGCTGTGCTGTGAATAATTAAGCTCGCCGGAAATAATGCTAAAAGGTAAAGTACAGTCGGCGCAAGACGTCACACACCCTTGAAGTGCTTGGAGTAGGTACAATAACCTCCTCTCATCACGCACAAGCGGCAGATTACAAACCCACACGTGTACGGACTCACATATTTGGGGTGTAAAATTGAATTACTTTAGGAAACAAGTATTTTGGAAAATACTTTCAATGATGCGTGCTATAACAAATTTACACGGGTTGCATCCCGGCTTCGCTTAGCTAGAAATTAAGATATAGTAGTTTACTTATTTATCCAACCCTGAAATGTTTTACCTGCTAAATATAATCATAAATCGGTTTAGCATCATTTTGACGGTAAACAAATACAAGGCAGAAAAATACTTTTTTATAAGATATTATGATTATTACAATATTACTGACAGGTCGAGAGTTCGAGTCTCGGGTTGCCGTATATTGTAGCTACCATGTTTCTTATTATGCCCGGATTGTGGCGACAGATTCGCAACTTATCACACTAGGACTCAAAACAAACATGCGAAATGCGGTGTGTAACAACCAACCTCTACCAACTCCTCTCAAGGGATTACGGCGTGAGTTCAAGTTATGTTATGTGTGCAATATTATTATGGATGTGGCTGTTTATTAGCGGCACTCGTCTAAGAACCTTATAAACTCTTTAGGAAAAAGAAAAAGTTCTCGTTAAGACATAGTTAGTTCGTCAATTTGAGTATTCCCGGGTCAGTAAATGATCAAAGACGTCGTCGCTCGCCCGGAAAATTGCCTGAGCCCAATGAATATTATTAAACTCTTCAATAGTTTCCTTGTACTTTACTTCCACAACACTTTTATTAACTATGCGTTTCTTGAAACTTTGAATACAAATTGTCGTTTTTGATCGAGATTTCGATTAGGATGTACAAAATTTTTAATAAATTATATTTTTAACCAACTGCAAATCAAAAAGGAAGAGTTCTCAATTCGGATAGTTAAATGTTTTAATCAAACATTTTTTTCAAGTCTACAAAGTACACATAACCTGGTCTGTTTAAACATCAATTCACTATTTTCATTTTTCATTTTTAAAAACATATATTTTTCAATAGTACAGTACCTATTTATGTAATCATTTTGCGCTAAGCCAGTTGACACCAAAACAATTAAAAATTGTAAATATTTAGTAAAGGTAGTATAACCAATATTTTATTTTTTTCAAACCAAAATATAATATTTGTAACTAAAATATGAATAATAAATTAAAAAATGTAATATATCATTAACCAATCTGAATGTAATATCTACTTTCAAAACATTTCAAATTGTTTAAGCAAACAGGAAATGTGCATAATTGTTTTTGCCAACAAACATTAAAAGAGTGGATGGGATATAATTTGCTTTTAATCGCATGGCGGGTGCGGTACCAGCAAAGGTTCACATAAAACATAGAATAACTAGATTACCATCTCCACAAAGATACTGATAACTAAATACCCACCTAAATTGCTATCAAGGACTTTAAAGAAAAATAAATGTCTATCGCAAATTATTCCCGATTACTTTTGTTGAATCTCTTTTTCTGTAAATATTTAAATTTATTTAAAGTATTATAACTAGGTAATTTACAAAACTGCAAGATGTTTAAAGATTTAATTTAAACAAAAACATTTTATAGCAAGCAGATGGATGCAAAATAAAATTTAATTAAAACCATGTTAAACAATGTCTTGAAAACAAGCCACACTGTCCCATCTGTTGTAAAATAGAGGATTACATGTTTGTACGATGCCGTGGTATAATCCACGAGCTGGCTCCCATACACGACACGGTTCGTCGGCCATATTTAGAGATATGTGACGATCCAGCGGATGCCCAGTGAACCGGCAGAGGATGTGAGTTATTAAGTGGTACACTTTCAGGTGATCTGTCGAGTGAGAGAATCGATCCCCTCCTCAAACCCCCCCGGCCAACGTTTCACGGAATACTAAAATTCGTTTTTGAGCAACAAGTGACGGTAGTGAATTTTTTTAACAACTGAAGGCGACCTAAAAGAGATGATACTTATCTTATTGCCTAATTGTTTACATGTCTGAATAAATTGCCGTTAAAATTTATTGACAGCGCAAGTGCTACCGAGTTTAATCACATTCTTAATTAGTTAGAAAAAACAAGATTAGTTTTTTAGACGCCATATTTAAACACTATAAAGTAAAATGGGTATCAAAAAAATTAAACGAACTATGTACCATAACTGATACCTGAACTGTGTGAATAAATATTTATTTAATAATATCTGTTTAATCAAATTTGCTTTCCTACGGCTAAAAAAACATAATTTCTTGTGTCTTAATGAAATGAATCCTGACCGTTATAACTTATTAAGAGTCCTTAAGTTATACCACAGCAATCAGGTTTACAATTTTCTATTTAAATATTTCATGCAATTTTGACGTGTTGTTGCCAACATTTTATTAATCATATTAGAATTTGATGATGGAACCTAGCTGGAACTTATGAACGTGAATATTACTTTTACAAAATAACAATAAAATTTGATTTTTTTTTGTAACATAAACACAAACACACTTTTACTGAATAAAAAGTTGAACTATTTTACAAATATTTATTTTACGTACCATATTTTATATGATAAAACTTTTCAGTTTTTTGTTGTTAAAATGTATCTTTTTCGTATGCCACATCCAGGAAAAATAGTAACAGTTGTTGATTTGTACGCGGCGAACGTACCCACGCTTGCGACTCATCCGCTCGTGGCCTTCTGTGATGTTATTCATACCATATCAAACGTTTGGAGACCAATGCACTGGTTCCCACAGCACCCAGCCGATATCCATGATAAAGTAAATCTCATCTAAAGTAAATGATTTAAATACTTGCAAAATTTTTCATTTAAATTTCGCATAATCATTCTGCCGCGTTACTTTCCTTCAACTTGTTACTCTGGTATTTAAGTATAACGCGCGTTATGACTCTTTTGTTTAGTATTATTTTTTATAAAGCAGAGGTCCTTTGCCGTGATTTATTTGGAGTACGAAAATATAAAAAGCCTTTTCATTTTTAGAAATTACTATTCACTTCATATTGCTGTTTAATATTTAAAACTACTAATAATACTGACTTATATCATAAACAAGCGAACGATACTAATAGGTTACTAAACTGTGCATTACAATGGCACAGTTTAGTAATGTAGGCAGATTTTTTATGAAAAAATCTTGATTAATAATGACTTTTTCATAGATTGGTAGTCGCGGTGACGGAGCGCCGCGAAGACTTATCAAATCTATGGGTTTTTGTACCACTTTAAAAAACGTAAGAATGAAAAAAAAGGAAGTGAATTTTTCATAAGTTTCTTCATACTTTGTGAGTCAGTAGCTCATATACTCTATTATTTTAATATTTCTTTCGGTGGGGTGAATTGTGGATAACCTTTTGGTACCCATTTGGTCCATCTAGATTCTGAGTTTATGGTACATATATTTTTGTACCATCTTCTTTGACAGAAAATATACGGTTATTTTTCATGTGTTTAATGTTTAATGCTTCCTAAGTGGTTCCTAATGTATCTACAATGACTAGAATGATTTAATTAGTCTCAAATTGTGCAGACAAAAGCTTGAGTGCAGCGAGGCCGGAAGCAAGGCTGCTGCTTGTAAATCAATATCCTCTCCAGCACAGGCCACTTCTATGAAGCTTTAATAACATCACTGTCTAGTAATGGTCTCTCTTCCGGTATTCAATTAACTTTAAACAACCACAATATATGAACCTAGAGACATTTCAAAACAAAATTAAACCTCTTTTTTTCGATTGACATGGACATCCAAAAGCTGCATAGCAAGATATTGATTTTTTTATAATTCATCAATCAAACAACATACATAGTTGGAATAAATTTCATTCAAGTTATCTTATTACAGAAGCCATAAAATATGGGGACTAGGTATATATCACGAACGAATGTCATTTCATTGTTTGTTTTCCATCCATCCATTTTTATATTAGTTACTTTTTAGTTAAGTTTGATGTATTACTAGACAATCTAGCTCACCTTTGCTTCAGCATTCCCTAATACGAAGTTTCATCCCCTATTGATCCCACTTAGGGGTTCCTTTCTTAACAAATGCCTACGTCATATCAATTATCGTGACAAATTTTATCTTAATCCGTTCAGTTGTTCGAGCTGTGCGATACGTAAAATAGTCAGTAACGGCTTCCATTCGCATACTCTTTCCTTGTTTTTGTATACTTTGATTATTTCATGATGTGTCCAAGCTAAATTTGGCCATTTTTTCGTAAAGGTTTGTGCATCGTCATGTAGTTTTTTATTGATTGGTAGCAAATGTGTGCTTATTTTAATTAACATTGGTTAGGTAAATAGGTCGGGTTCGGTTGGGTATTTTGATGACAATCGCCATGATTTTATTACTTATGTAAGTACAGGAGACACTCTTGTTACGTTTGAAGTTTCTAGGTTTTGCTTAGTTTGTGTCTTATCTCACTCACAGTATTGTCAATTAATCAGTCTTACATGTAACAACCCTAAAAATTTACTGATAAAGAAATCTAATGAATCGATTTGTCCAAAAATGACCCGGCAGGTCGATAAAGCCTTAAGGCAAATCGAGAAATGGTAGCACATCGCGATATGCCCATGCAGATCTCGATCGGCCCATTTTAACGATAGGCCTACGACATTTACTTTAGTTTTTTTAGTTTTTGATATTTTCCATTTATATTTACAACTATTATTGCCATGTTAATGCATTCAATTAGTCTTAAATCAATACACTTTCAAAACAAATATACAAAGTTCAGTAATCGTATTAGTGATAAATTTATGACATTCATAAAACTAAGCTATGTCCTTGTATGCAAGAGGGATAGCTTGTGAAATTTTAGTGAAGCATCGATAAAGGCGTACGTATAAGAGGCACGAGGCGTGGAGGCATACGTCGGTGTAATGAAGATTTGAGGATAATCGAAAGACCGGGCGCTCGGCAGACGATTTATTTGCCGCGCGACCGTCCGGATAATAATGCCTTTAACAACGCTTCCGGACGAACTCATCCGCGTTCAAACTGGCAAGCGAACTTGCTGCTAATATACACGGTGTACCTGGCGTATATACATATCTACGTATAGCTAGTTGTTATATGTATTTTATATTGGAGGTATTCTCATTACGATTCAATAGAAATATACTTTGAAACAACGATAAATAAATGATTGAGCTGACGCAAAAATAGCTTCAAAAGATTAAAAAAACCAGTTGATTTCTAAATCAATTCTTCGATTTGACTGTAAAAATAACAAATGAAGTGTTTCATATAATTGCTGTAAGAGAACATCTTTGCTGCTTCAAGCAGCTGATAACAAACGCAGCACTGGCTCGGCACCGCCTTCAAGTCATGCTGTTCGCTTGTTGATAGACTTTCGACCTCCCATTAAGTGTTTTCTGTAACCCTCTTTACAACCAGAAAGTACTCGCGATATTCTCAACCTTTCTAGAAAGACATCATCGAGTCATTAAGAAAGTAGCTATAGATTTTACAATTGTTATTATCGTTTACCACTAAATTGACATCACAGCCAAACATTAGAATAATAAATTTCAAAATAAAAATTATCATGACTATCAATATTAGTTCTGAAGAATATTTTTTTTGCTGATGCTCATGATGATAATCATTTGTTTTTCCCATCAGTGTTATGTATTTTAAAAATTAAAATGACACTTAATACAAATTCAATTGCTTTATCAATATTTATATTTTACAAAAAATCAACAAAATTTTATGATGCCCAAAAAAAAAGGGAACAATGTTTAACTTTATACTAACAAATATTATTATGTTGAATCTGTTGCTTGAAATGATAAAATAAACATATATAAAGTGGGTAATGTATCTGGAAGTGAGTCAATAACGGAGGTGGGAGAGAGGCGCTTCAATAAACATGACAAAATAGGCCCATAATAAATATGGAATAGGGTTTCCAATCAAGTCTACTTCTCAACCCCCGCCACTCTCTACTCCGGCCTCACTAACCCAAAAACAAACAAATGTTATAGACATGACATTCATATAATTTTTTGAGCAAAATTTTTTGTTAGAATGCTAAAATAATTTGAATAAATGTAGCAATGGTTCCTAAAAATATTTAATTAATAAATATTATACCATACCACTAGCTAGAACCCGCGACTTTGCCTGCGTGAGAGAATAAGAAATAATTGGTACCCCAGAAAATTGTCGTCTCCTTCAAGTATTTTTTTTTTCAAAATAAAAATAGCCAACGTCCAAATCCAACATTTCATCAACATATCTTTTAAACAACATTGATTCAATTTGGTTCAGTAGTTCAATGTGAAAACTAAATAAACAGACAGATGTAACACAAAATCTTATATTTTGTACAGAAAAGAGTAATAGATATGTATATTTTTTTTCTTTTTTACAGAAGAGATTAACAGATTTTTCTTATGTATAGAGATTGAGAATAAACTCGTACTTCAGCCATCTAAAAGTGAATTATAAGTCTCAGAATAAATTTGAGTATTTTTGTTTACAATAAATGTAATTACCTATTGTACCTTCGCAAAAATCTTTCAAATAGTTATGCTAAGTATATATTATTAATACAATTTTTATGCTGACATACACATGTAATACAAATTACGCACTACACTACGAACACTATAAAAAACCGTAGCATCGTTCGTAGCAGTTCTCGTAATTCATAGCGCTACTGATCGCGGGTGCCGTAGTACCTGCAATCTGCATTATAGACAGCAGGGCGCTACCGACGCCTTCGGGACAAATTTTTAAATTGCCTCCAGCCCTATAAACAAGTCACTATTGATGAACGTTTTAAAATGTAAAAACTAGCACGGTTTTATTATTTATTTGTTTTTTAATAATTATTATATAGTTAAAACGTGCTAGTTTTTAGATTACGGATATTGTTAAATCTAAAAAAACTTGCCTCAAGATTACCTTCATAAATATTAATAGCAATCAATCGAAATGTATATCAGCCATTTTATAAGTTGAACCACAATCTTAATTTGTACCTGAGTAAAATGCCTACAACAGAGACAGTTGCAGTTGTAAAACAATACAAACTAGTCGCACGATAAGGAAATCTAATACAACATTGATATATGTAGTTGATTCGTTAAAAATTAGACCTTATTCTTTAGAAGGTAAAGATTACACATAATAGACTAATTGTAGGTTTGTTGTTGAAGATATGTTGCATCTGGCCACTTTGGAACTTTATGTTCCGAGTGAGCACATCGCCGTAGGTCTGTACTAATGTCTGCGGTTTCAAAACCCAGCAAATTGTTTATCTAATTACTGCCTTAACATTTGTTAGACAGACGCAGCTCCTTGCGTAAACTATTATTGGTTATTGAATTATTTCTTGGAATGTTACTTATAAATTCACTTTTAATTATTAGGATTAGTTTATTAAATTTTTTGTTATAAAATTATAAAACTAAAATAGAACGTTTGAAAGTCAACCTTACTGTGTTGAAGTTATACATAAAATCCAATGTACGAATGATAATATGCTCCAATATAATAATCAATCATTTCTGTTTCTCCTAATAAGCGGCCTATCTACCTAATAAACATAAAATTTTGACCTTACAAAGAAAGAAAAAAATTTTGGTTCGGTGTTCTACTTAAAATATTTTAAACTCTAAAAATTGTCTATTGTATTTGTTTCAATAGGACGTGAACACAGATGAGGTAAATATCATTAGAAGTGGAGACATTATTTGCACAAGTATTTACATAATTCTGTCCGCAATGATTTCGCGTCGTTTCAGTATACAAAATGAACGTATCCCAAGATCCTGCTCACAAATTGGACCTAGCCAGGGGTGTATTCTACTATTTAGCTATTACAACCCTTTATTTGTACAAATTATTATCTATTTAATAAATACACCTTTTTTTTAAATAAGCATTGGTGGACATAAAATGTTAGATTGATTTTAAAACAAAACAAAATAAATTTGAAAGAGTTATTTAAAACACTTCGGAGCAGTGTTGTTTTCATCGATATTACATGTATGGTATTGACAGGTTTATTTCTACAGTTAGATCGGTAAACCACTACGCAACAAAAGCAGTTTAAAATGTTAACATTACCTAAAGATTCTGTGACTTTGTCCGCGTGACGCACCTTTTGGTGTTTACATAAAGTAAAGCAAGTATATTTAGTTTGTTTTTTATCACTTTAATCTACAAAACCTACTTGAAATCTAATCCTTTGTTTTTATCAAATAAATTATGTTTGTTATTGTTGTTATTATATGTTTTCCATTGCAAGAGCAAAACAATCTTATCGTTAAGAATAGGTGCTTTGAATCCAATGGGAAGGGTGTTCAGAATGGAGCGCGCATACTAATCGTTGCCGTTGGTTGGAGGAGCATTCAAAACGCAGCCGCTTCGGCCGGGCTCGGGCTTAGGGGATATGTGGCTTAAGATTTAGTTAACAACTTAGATTACTGCCTCCAATCGTGGTCAAGAATTAAACAATCCAACATACATACGTGACGCGCACGCCAGCCCATCGAAGGGATTGCAATTATACAAAGACAGGCTTTTGGAACCACAATCCGAATAGGATTACTGCGGAATTATGTACCGACATCAATTTTAATATGTAAAGTTGTTCTAGATATTTGTCTGGCATATTTTTTGTTCGATTAAGTATTAATATTTTAGTGTATCTGTTTAAACATGAACATGTCGTGAAAAGATACTCTTTGATAAGTGTTTAAATGAAGAGATCAAAAAAACTATTAATTGCTTCAATCTAATTTCAGAATATAGTCTAAAATCCTTTACTACATTTTATCCTGTAAAAATATTTATTCATTTTAAACCTTCGGATGCCGTAAGAGAGACTTAGTAAAGTAGCACTTTGAAATCTCAGGCAAGAGACCTGTTGCACGGAGAGCTCACCGTCGGCGTCGGCCTACATCCGTACGCGGAAGCTTACGACTCATTCATTTTCTTTTTGTGTGCATTTACGTTTCAGATTAAAAGATCCAATCGCCACCCCAAGCGGTCGGAAGCTGTCGGATGCAGTCGGCGCGCTTCGTGCCAGCGCCGCGCTGTGGTTGGCGGGCAGGGATGTAGGGTGAGGCGAGCGGCGACTGGTGACGCGCTAAGGGAAGTTTTCGCGCTGGAAAATCTGGAAAATCAGTTGTGATCGCGGGGTCGACCGGCACTGCCGTGTCCCCAAGTCTCTCCCATAGCGCGCTCTCACCACTGCCACTTCGAGGGTAAGTGAACATTTCATTTGATTATAAAGCAATTTCTTGAAAGTAGCTTTAAATATGCGGACGCGTTTTAAATTTGTCTCATTTAAAATATTCTCATCTCACGTTTGTCAAACTAAATTTATATTTTATATAATTTAATAAATAATTAAACTTTAAAATGTCTAAATCTACTAATGTGCTTTTATTATTAAAAGAGTTGCTGGAAACGATATTTTTTTGTTTATATCATTTTATATGAAACTGGGTAATTTTTTTTAAGAAAAATAAAATAACTTTAAACATGTACTCGTACATTTGTGTCCGAGATTATAAACCCGCAAGTCAGAACTCGGCCCATATTTCCCAAATGTTATTCCGAATTAAATTCGGATAGAATATTAATCTTCAAAGGATTGTAATTCGGCAGGGGCCAGCCTCATATTTGTCGCGTCAGCTATCATTATAACACGCCTTATTAATATGAAGACCTGAAGACTTTTTTTTTTAATTTTCCCGTCGGAGATTTTATGTATAAATTACTTAAATTATTTGCAATGTTTTGTTTACAATTTTACCATTAAAAAAAAAATTCCTTGAATTTTTATAGGTTTTAATCTACTAAATATAACATATGCGCCATTATTTTTTTCAATCAACAAAATTAAAATTTTATTACACTAATGGTAGTACAATATGATGGGAAACAATAATCCTGTAAAAAAAGAAAATTCAGATTTTACACTCCATGCTTTCATCGTCGGTCCAGTCATCTAGTGATGAGATTTTGTATGGACCAATCGTTCTACTTACGATTGTCAATGAGACTTGTATTTTTTATTAAATGACTATGAAACTCTTACAAATTGGATCACTTATCAATTACGAAATAAGTTATGGATTATATAACAAAGATACTCAACAGTAAAATTAAATTAAATGTTAAACTATTTGAAACACTTTATAAGGTTTCTGCAATCCTCCTTCTGATCCTTGATTTGATCAATTTGAACCTTAGATTTGCTTATAAAACAAGTAAGATTTTGGTCTAATAAAATGTTATTGATTGCTGATCTTTGAATACTATTGAAACAGCAATTCGAAAGTTTGCAATAAACCTAAAATACAATACAAAATAGTTATAAAACAAATAATTTGTCTTAAAACGTTATTCTGTTCCATAGTAATTAATTACGTGTCTGTTACATGTTAAACATCTTAAATTATTAATTTTATTTTCCAACGAAGGAAAGTCAAACATAAGTTAAAATGGTTTTTCAAATACAACCAAATAAACTCATACTAATAACTCAATATTATAACGTCTCAATCAGCATAAATGTTACAAATTTATAACATGATATTTTGACGAATAAACTTGTCTACAAATAGGACATCTAATTATTTTAAAGAACTTTGAATCGAAATTTTACGACGGTCAATGATGCAATTACCTTTTTGTCATGGAACAACTTTTAAAACTGTAGTGCCACTTATAGAGGTTACTGCGGTGAACGCATCTCGCTCTCCTTTCATAACGCGCACTGAACATTTCATTATTTACGTTTCGAAACAACTACTGGATTTATTATAACCTTTCAACTACGGTAAAATGCCTAACATTCAAATACCTAAACCAACATTACCAGAGATGTTACAAACTTATTTTACATGGATAACTCAGACGATAAACCAGCGAGATCGTTCATTCTCAAAGAAATAATATAGCTCCATGTATTTCATGTTTACTATTCACTTTTAATGAGTTTTGCTGAACATCTTTACCTGTCTTAAACCAATCAAACTTTTTGGCAATTTCATTACAGTTTAAATATGAAGCAATTTATAATTATCTACTTTTTATTGCGATTTTGATATTTGACAGTAAAACATAATTTTAGATGTTTTATATTTTGCTGTTTTGATTTATAATTCTTCAAGTAAATACCCAAATAAATTACATAAAACTTACACAACTCAATAAAAATACAGTACAATAAATACGCAAATAAGGTATCTAAAACAATAGCGGATGATAGAGGTGTCACATAGTTGAATCGTTTAAACATTAACATTCCGTGGCCATCCAACCGTAAGGATGTGATTGATTGAATTTTGCGGGTATGATTGTCGAACAATCATTGAGAACTGAGCATCGAACACGTAGCAACGGGGTGAAACCGTGTTGACGTGCACTGTCAGTTCGTGTCAACCGAACAGAATACTGGCAAAGCATACTGGCATAGTAACTTCATTTCATTTGGGTCTAACGCACTGGCTCTCCTTTTGTTGATCCAGTTTACGAGAGCTGGAATGGTACAAAGAGCTTGGGATGTGCTTAAAAAATAAAGTTAATTTTGATACAATCAAAGAATGACAGTGCGGTTGGGCATTTATAAATATTTGACTTTCCTGATCCTGAAACTGAAACCTGATCAAAATGACCAGGAACCTAATTGTCACCCGAGATAATTGTCTCATATTTCTAGCATCAAATTATATAATTTGTTTGCTAGATTATTCTACCTTTTTAGTAAAACCTTGATGCACGGTTTAATGGAAAAGATATGAATAAAATCTTAAAATCCCCCAAAACCAAGACTATAGCCGTATTACTAATATGTATAATCTTCATCCGTGTCGAAAGCCATTTAAATTTGCAGTCAACAAAGTTAAATTTAGAAGGAAATTTTCTTAACCGTAGGACGCCCTGAAGGGCTAATCATACGGCCTCGGTTACATTTTACAAAGTCCGCAGACGAAATAACGATTATGAGCGTTCTGAAGCGAGCTGGCGGCTTACCGTCGCCGACCGCTAACTTAGTAAGTCTGCCACAATTACTCCAGGATCGCTTAATAAGAGCTGAGAGAAACAGAGATTTTTCAAGATTCCCCGCCGCCGCTGCACTGGTGCCGGCACATATGAACACGTACGCTCTCACTTTAATCCTCGCAATAAAAGTAATCGTGCGTACTGTTATTGGAATTGTTTAATCAAAAATACTGTTACGTTTTACAGCACTCGTTGAAACCAATGGCTGGATTACTGTAAAAACGGAAATGTATACCCTTAAATAACGAAGTAATTTTAACGGTAAACTTTTATGCAGCCGTGTGCATTGATTTATGCCCTCGATATGATAAAAATAATCAAGATAAATATATTTTTATTCATTCAAACATCCGCAAGTTGTTTGAGTACCTTCTTGTTTTCGAGAGGTTTCGTATGTTAATACGGGTTTGTTCGAGAACTGTAGACTGATATGATCCAGGCACAACTATACGTTTTCTATAATAAAACGAGTAAGAGGGCTAAAAAAAGGAAACCTTCGTTTTATTTTATAGTATTATTTATATACGGACGTGACCGTTCAGACGGACAAAAAATTTAAAAGAAATATTTCCCATAAAATTTTATGAAAGTTTTCGTTCTAAATTGGCTTTGTATTGTAACATTAAATTACAAGAGAGAAGCAGGTGAAGTGACCAGTGATCCTTTTAAACCGTCTCGTACAATCGCAGCAGAACAAAATAACTACTGCCGCAGACAAGTGCAGTTTTCATTGTCCGCAAAGAATACCGCTTTATTGCCTGCGAAACCAAATAACCTCTTTTATATCTCGGTTTCATATCGAAAGAAGCTTATTCGACCGGCTAAACTATCTCAATGGATGTTTGCTTTACATAATATTTTAGATGCCTCGCTCTATTTTACTTAGTTTTATTAAAATACTTCTCTCTCTTCTTATACTTTTTTATTTTGGAATTACCTAGATTTTTTGTTCTGAACAAATGTGTATTTGGGAAAAAACGAAAGCAATTGATGAAGTTTTAATAAAAGTTTTACTCGTGCAAGAAATATGTATTTGATGTTAAAATTCAAATCAAATACATTTTCTACATGTATACTAATCTATATTATATAACTATGTATAGATTTTTGAGTCACTCATTAAATCTCGACATTATCGTAGTCTAATGAAAACATTTTCAATAAACAAAGAAGACATGCGCATTTGTATTAGTGTGGAGTTTGGTGAATTGAGGCATAGAGACAGAAAAAGCAAGTACTGGAAGTAATGTTACTCTATTGTTCAATCATCGGTCCAGTAATTTCTCTTTGGAGACATAAGCGCGCGCGCCGCCCCGCCTTCCGTAACGCAACGAATGAACATTCCTTCACAATTATACTCCTTCAGCACAAAATTAATTAAAGAAACTATTCAGCCACGTTCATTTATTTATTACTCCTCCGATATTTTTTTTCTGAGACTCTTCCTGCATATTGCCCTTTTAAGTTCAAGTTTCCTATGAAGATTGTTCGTTTTCACCTAAAATAAAATTGCTGACATGTAAAATGATGATGCAAATTTGTTTTTCCACAAAGTTGCCGCTTGTCTGTTGTGTGAAAAATCATGTATTTATTGAGAGTCGACCCAATTTATCGTCGAACTTTGCTATTACCGGGACCCTTCGACAGCACAATAAAAATGATTTATAGAGAAACGAGATCGTCTGCTCAACAATATAATCCGACTTTATTTATTGCCGAAGAAACTGATAAAAAACAAATGAGTATCATTAATTTATTTTAAATAAGAATAAATTTAAAAGTACATTGTACCTTTCAGTTGTATTGTAGAAAAGGAATCCTTCAAATATATTTTATATTCTTATTTAGGAGGTAGTAGAACATTTATTGATTACAGAGAAATTTATGAATTTATTGTTTTATAAGATTATTTACCTACCAAATTTATAAATAATTTGATCCTATTCTAAGTTATGTAGATATTTTAACAAGGTTAAGTAGCTACTTTCATACCGAAGTATAACAATGAGTTAGCAAATATATTTTAAAATTCCAGTGAAGACCCAATACAAAGTGTCTGTTTCAGTGGAAGGCAACAGCGTGTGGCGCAGCGTCATTGTTGGCCACATATTTGCGGCGCTCGGCACCGGCAGCCGGTAACCGGCTCGCTTACTGAGCAAACTAATCTGAAAATTACACGCACCTCACCCACCCTGCATTCACTACCCCTCTTGTCCCGGTAACGACAAACTGGACAAAACACTGCATACCTACCTAACTGAACTTTGTACTAGTTGGTACCAGACAGATTTCATGATTAAAATGGCACCTGAAATGAATATAATTGACAACATTGACGCTGTTAGTTTCTAAGATATTTAGCAGCAATATCTGAACTTCTAATTCTAAATTTTTCAATAGTTCACCATCAGATGATTATAAAACCTTCAATATTTTTTTCAAACTAGCAATAAAGGTCTGTAATAGATGACGGCTTCAAAGATTTCCTTTTCCAACCATTGACACTCTAGACACTGCTCTATAAATTTCTCAATAAAAACTTACCTTGGTCAGGTAACTAGAATTGAAATTGAACCCTTTTCTCGTAACATAGAGCATATATCTTAATAACACCATACAAGTGAGTTGTGTGGTTTTATAAATGAGACGGTTTATGAAGGAAATAATTTTCTTTGATATGATTCTCTATCCGAGAAGCTCGAGTAAGCGAAACTAAAAACTAACACATAGCAATAAGGCCCTTAGTTAAACGAGTCGTATCTCGTAAATACAATTTTTGGCAATTGATTTTAGCTCGGAGATTAACGCCGTGGCTTTAGCCGCGTTGTGGTGTCGTAAAATGTAAGCGAGCCTTATTCAATTAAATTTGGCGACATTATAACCATCTCAGGCGGGTCAAAGATGAGAAGATTGCGGTGACAGTCTTGTACCTCCTTTATTACTTGCTTTCAAATTAGCTTACCACGGAATTTAGTCATGTTTTGCAATGAAATATCTAAAATGATTTTAGTTACTGTTTAATTAATGCTGGTGTATAGACGACTACAAAAAAAGTATTTGAGTTTATTTTTAGTTTCCTTTCTTTTCAAGAGTATTTTAATGAGATACTTCTCCATCCCAAGTCAGACTAAAGAACCAAGCCCGAGGCATATGCGAACGACCACAGTCCTACCGCCACACTTGAAATAACATTCTACCATTACCTCGTATTTATCTACCTGAAGAAAAGTGATATTGATTTAAGGAGTTGTCCGCTTCGAATCTTACTCAGCCTAAACTAAGTCTTAAATGTACAAAAAACGGAGTACTTTTGTAGTAAATCAGCAAAGCGTAAGTAGGTTTCTCGATCCGTTTTGCATTACATCATAGCTTAATTGATTCATTGTATAGCAATTTCAGGTGTCTATATAATCTGCTTGTGAGGGCTTTATCGGAAATAGGTATGTAGGTGTAAAGCGTGCACCGGACAATTGTTGTAATTTGCGAAGCGGAGCCGGGCGCAAGGTATTTCTAATCGATTGTAGTTGTAACCGGCTTTCGAGTTGCGATTCAATTTACCGACCATCCTATAAAAGTTGCACACGACTGATACCCTGTAGGCTCCTCTGCCATGCGAATTTATCTCGAGGAAACGTAATAGCCCATCTCTGAGCTTATTGCTCGACGCCATCCTATTGAGAACGGCTTAACAGGGAAAACCCGAATAGCTTGCACTCGTCCATTAAATATTAAAGCAAGTTGATTTCAAATTTAATAATATTTAGTCAAAGTATAAAATCTTAAATAAAACATATTGAAGATTTTGCCAAATTGAAATCGCTACGTTTATTGTGAGTCCCATGCTAGTTGTAGCGCCAGAAAAGGGTATTAATTTTAAGGTATAATATTTAAAGTAAAAACAACATAATTGTTAAAATCAAAGATAAGTTTGTAATTACCATAAAAGACATCGACATTTCGAGTGAAATCCACTTTTTAAAATTGATTTATCATGGCTAATCCATCAATAATTTTAAAATAGTCATATTAATAAATGAAATTTAAACCGATATTATCTTAGAACCAAATCGGTCCATAAGTCGCTTAAAATGTAACAGTCCAAATTGCAAAAAAAGGATGATGTTTTAATTAAAACTTTAAGGGCTATAAAGTCTATGTCTTAGGCCTCAAATAAGTGACTTAGGGACGGTAAAACAAGAGCAAATACTAATTAAAGTGTTTGAAAGTTAGGCACTTACGGCATCCGCAGCCGCAAGCCACCTTCTTGGGAAACTTTCCTTCCACCACCGCAACTTGCCAACTCAGATTCGAACTACTATACCGACCACTTTTAAAATTAAATATAAAAATCTAATGTCACAAATAATTTGCTAAACACTTATGATCTAAATGTTCAATAAAGACCAAAACAGAAATTGATTTCATATTCCCGCATTATATGGAGTACAGTGCAGAAGCACTTTGTTTCGAGACTAAATTATAGCATTATTCTTTGTTGTTAACTTTAACAAAATTTAATAAATGGGTTTGACCATAGATAAAATAAAATGATCAAAGTTTCCCAAGCACAATCATGCATCAAACGCAATGATACGCCCCCGGCAAAAGTAGTTCGTAAAAGACTTTTGATCACGTGGAGTAGTTCTGGAGTATTCTAGACACAATTAGAGACTGCAATTGTCGCTGCTGACCGCACACTGAATAGAGCCCCTTAACTGTTAAGGCAAAGCTCTCTTATTACAATATTGAACGACAATACTCTTTACTTCTCAACCGGCTCACTGCACCAGACACTCTTTCAGGCGGCAATCTTGCTAATGATATTAAACCGTATGCAGACTTCGCTGTGCTGACGGAAGTAAACAGGAAACGATAAACTTATTGTAGCAAAAAACGATTCCTCAGTTCGAAGAATTTTTAGAATAAGTATGAACGTACTTTAACACTGGTGTTGTCGACCGCAGTTCTTCAGGACTTTTATAAAATTATAAAGATTTAAATTCTTAATTTGTTCAGAAGACATAAAATATGTTTTTCTTTGGTTGTTATTATCTTTACAAGTTATGGACAAAAATTTTCTATAGAATTTAATAAGACTTTAGAAATATTATCAAACTTTATTTTAAAATTAATTCTTAATAGCAGGTTTTTAGCAGGTTACAAAATGCGTTCAACCAGAAAGTAGCCGTACACTCGTACTTAATAATATTCTTGAGATCATCGACACCATGAGATGGTAATATAATTAAACGATACTGACTGATAGGTATATGTTCCACCGCACGACTCTAGTTTTATTGTCACGAGCCTCATGGAAGCCAACATATAACACGTGAATGGTTAATGCGTCTCACCATCTGCTATATCAATAAACAGAGGATACGGGGGTGCGGGGGGAGAGGTGGAAGTGGCAAATAGAATGGACTTAGTTCTTATCCAGACTCCTTCGACTTGTGATACTTAAAATATTGCGCGTCATCTTCCCTTCTCCGATTACTCGTTTGTACACCGAGATTTGTTTCACGGTTGTTTGGTGAATATCATTTTTGTAATTCGAAGCTTCAACAGTTTCCCGCCATAACAATTCAGAGGTATGCGATTATACCCAAGTAGTCTCAAACAAGTATTTTTTTAGAAGAAAAGGTGAACTTCAGCTGTTTTCGTTTTTAAATATAGCCAAACACTTTTAGTTTTTAAATGAAGCCAAACACTCTCTACACTTAAAATAATAAGGCATTGTAATACAAATACAATCTTTATCTCTCAATAAGTGCTTCTCAAAACCAGCCCAAATTGATTTACACAGCTTGATTGATCGACACATTTAGCTAACTGAAATTTTTTGATACACGAGTACCTACTTGAAATCATATTTGCGCCAAGTTCAGTTCGTAATATTCCTTAGACGGATTAAATAAAGTAAGAAAATGAAAAGCTTCACTCTCCATGGTGAGAGCGAAATAGAACTCGGAACAATGCAATACATACGTAGTTACATGGTTTCCTAGAACTTAGAAACTCAAGGATAGGCTACTATAGAGAACGCCTTGCTCTGATCATAAGCACCAAACAATTATTTAGTATTCCTGACATAGCATAGGTGCAGCTCACAACTGAATCTGCGCTGTATTTCAGACAAATGTAGGACAAATTCGGATTAATTTTAATAAGTAAATTTGGAGTAAAAATATCAAAAGAAAAGCGGTATCACCGCTTTAATAATAATAATATAGGCAATGTCACGCTATTAGGTTATATGGAGTAAACCTATAAAATGTATTTCCTATGTCATAGCGCTATTTCATCTAACTAAATGCGATTGTTAGTATTTCTTCCTGTTTTCTACGCACACGAGGCAAATTTACAAGTGGTTGTAGGGATGAATATGGGGGGACTGTTGAGTACTGAATAATACTCAGGTAGTTAGGTATATATATTGTGTATTTCGCTAACGAATACACATACATCAGTCAGTTAGGGAGGCTACTGTACTTCAGTACGCCACTTGATTATTAGTTACTTAAACATGGACACATAAACTTTTATTAGTAAAATAACATTCCATTCAAAACTAAATAAAATATTATTTTATAACCAAAAATTTAATATTGTTAAAGCTGTTAAGGGAACTGAACTGTAAAATCATTCATAAAAAGCTGTAAACCGAAAATTCTAAATATTAAGGAAAAAAAATCTTTTTTATATACGAGTAATCGCATTATCAAACACTACAATTAAATTGGAAACTGAATAATTTGTCTTCTGACTGTATCTATGTCGATCTTTCTTGACAGACACTTTTGTATGAATACTATAAAAGTTGATTGGAATAATAAAATATACGATTGATACGTACGTCATAATAGACAAATATTTTACCTGATTCTGTTTCTACATTTAGTCGGAGCTTTATGTTTACCTATTTGAATATGTGTCAAAGATACCCCTTTAAAAAGGGTGATAAAAGGCTGCAATGTCAACACACTGTATAAATATAATCTCAACAGATTTTTTTTTCCTTGTCCCTTTTTCGAGACAACTCTAAATTGCGTTGTTTTACTAATCTTTAATTGACCTATTTTGAATATGTCTATTTTAGTATACTTAAAACCGCGCTCAAAAAGGATGAAACAAAAAATAATCTTATCTGATATTGTTAAGTATGCCACCTACATATGTATGAGGCATATTTACTCACTTGTATTTTTTGTTATGAAAGGTTAGGTTAGGAATGAGCATATTACCACGGCTACATTAAATAGTTTACTTAACAATTACAGATGAGAATATTATCTTGTTTCATTTTACTTTTTTAGAGCGCGGATTTCAGTAGTCGGGTTTTAGTTTTTAACTTATTTTATTTAACTTTTTTGGAGTAATCTATATTAAATAAAGTATTTTGTTTATGTAGGTTTAGAGAAAATATATACATATTTTTTTATGTGCTTATAAAGCTCTCTAATTTAATACTTAATACGGTCACAATACAAGAAAAATAAAATTGTTAATAAATTTATGTCCTGTACAAAGGCACCTTACTAAATTTAATCACGATCAGGACACATCCAACGATACCTTATTTGTTAATTTATTATAATTAGTAGTAGAACTTATGATGGAACAAATGGACATTCATACAGTCAATATCATAACTCTCCTTTGCTTTGCCATAGTCGGATCAAAATAAATAAAAGAAATAAGTACAAACAAATTTTCAAAAATCCATTTTCTAATCACTGTTTAGTCTAAGAAATGAAATAGGTAAAAAAAAATTGTTTTAACTTGATTGCACGAGAAGTTCCAAAGATTGTATTTTATCTGAGCAAGCATATGTACGTACAATTTTTAATCGTCACTATTTCATAAAATATCACTGGCTGATTTTATTTGTAGGTAATTACTTGCACACACATCAGCTTTGACAACAACTGTGCGACAGTTTTGTCCTGCCCTAATGACTCAATCAACTTGAACTCTATTGAGAACGGGCTTTACTAATAATAAGCGTTTTTTTTCATGAACGAAGTAAATCGTTATTATGAAGACAAGAATCAAGAAAAGGGTTGAAACAATGAAAAATGTGAAGCGAGTTATAAAATAAAATCCGAAGAAAACTTTTAAAGTCTTGCAGCTCTAATAACCTAATTAACAGTACTTTTTACCTCAAAGTTGAGCACACACACGAACAGTATTACGCTGTGTAAGTTATGCTACCTGGTAAACTGGGAGTGATTACTCGCAGCTGAGGATAAAGCCTGCCAAGTTTTAAGTAGTATAGTAGTCTGTTTGATTCGTAGGAAGCCTTGTGCAGGTATCATACTGATTATGTCTGGACAGAGGCAAAACATTGGTGTTGGAGAGGACAGATCCGTATAAATCTTCTCTTTGAATGCACACATCGAAGTCTTCTGTAAAGAAAGCACAAAAAGCTTTTCCTCCTTTAAAATATTCAGTTCCTTTTTAGTTGACACATATATACGTCCGTAAATGGGAACATTGGGAACTTTTGATGGAACGCTTTTTTGTCTGAGGGAGAAAGATGTGTTTACTTTCACTTTGAATTCTGCAAGTTAAAGATGATGAAACATTTTAAAACATAAGCTTTGTTTTAAATTAAAGTTCACTCTCCTGATTAATGTAATATTATAAACGTTTTACAGTGCATATGCATGTGAATCCACGCAACTATCAGTACTGTACCCCTGACAGATGGACCGACGAAATAGGTCACTCTCGGCTTCATAACAAGCCCTAACAAAATCAATACTTCCATTTTATCTTTAAAATATTACAAACGTTATTTTAATTTGTCTGGCCATTAACACTTTCATGCCATGTTATAATTTTCTTCAAAATGTATTTGGAATAAGGGAAAAAATTAAAGGGTTCTAATTTGCTGTATGGAATTTTTCTATTGGTAAGACCACGCAAATTCAATGTAATATTACTTGTTTTCATTCTTTTGTCTCGGATAAGAAACCCACTTATGTAATGAAAATGAAAATTAAACATCATTAACATTCTAGAAGTTTAATCGCATCTAGTTAGATATTATGCATAATACCTAGGTATACAATTTCTAATAAGAACAGTATTTCTCGCTCATATGAGTGAGAGCAATCGACGCGTAGCTGTAGGTACGCAAGCGTCCCATTTGCCAGATACATATATCCCCCTCACAACTCGCAAATAATATTGCATTGTATAACCAATAAATAAAACCTCCAATGCTTCTTATGCAGTTGTTAGGATATTGCAAAAGTTGAATACAAAATTGCTTAACTTATTGTTGCTATAAATCGACTTCAACTAGTTAGGCTAGTTAATAAATCGTTAAAGCAAACTTAATTTATTTTATTTCTGTTCATACTACGATAAATACTTTTCTGTTAGATTAGAATCAGGTTGTTAGTTTAAGTTTAACTAATATTTTCTGAATTGTGCCTCGATCACCCTTGCTAACCCTTACACCTGACTGAAGTAGAGGGACGCAAGATGTTTAGCAGATTCATAAAGTGCCCAGCAAAAACATCTTTGCAGGTACTCATTCCATCGGCTTCAAATATGATATATGTCATCAGAAGATTACTCATTACAAACACTTATCAGTTTACGAGAGATTTAGTTATTTATGTAAATTATCGCAAACATCTTCATTTTATGAACCGAATATAATTGAGTTGTATTTAACTGCGATGTAATTTTCCCTGGCATAATTAATGATTAAATGCAAATACTTAAAAATAACTCGGAGATTTCCAATTTAAGTTTAATTTGAAGGCATAAATTCAGTTTCGCTCCCCGGCGGCGGCGGCGAGGCGTTAGCGGTGCGGTGCGGTGCGGCGGTGGGCGGTGCGGTGGTGGGAGCGGACTCACCGTTAACTCACTATCCCTTTGTATCGAAGCACAGAAATTTAGAATTTCTTCCCCTTATATCGTTATTTGAAATTAATGAACAAAAAAATAATTATTGATATTACATAAACACATTCATCATTTTATCAAATATTTTTAGATTAACAAACTTCATGATTTAGCTAGGCAACCCATTCGCGATGTACTTTAATTGTATGTTTTATCTAACACAGAAACGCTTTTTCTCAAATAACGGACGAGGGGAATTTATATGGTGGTATCCTAGGCCATCTGACTGTTGGTAAACATTTGAGTATTTTAAAAATAAATTTTAAACTTCTATACAAATTACTTTAACTATTTGAATAACAAGAAAATGTAGGTAGTGAACTGCGATATATGTTTTGTATTTACCGTGTGAAAGCCTCGGCGCGTCTCACCGGTATACTTACGCGAGCTAACGCAGACTGCAATCGCATTGATATTTAAATATGAATATGTCGCCGAGAAACAGCTAATAATGGGTGATTTTTCCGCGCATCTGGTTCCTGCTGCAGAGTTTAGCAAGTTGCAATTAAAGCTTCGTTGCACAGGATGTTATGCATATTACACTTCATTAAAATGCAACTCGGCTACTGAGCAGAAAACTTTCAGAAAATTCATTGAATTGTAAACTTAACAAATGTCCTTCAATCGAGACGCGTCGTTTACAAGTTGTTACTGCGACAAACAATTTTCTTTAACAATCTCTTCCACGGACATTTGGCTAGTTTATGACTCTGAAAAAGTATTTCACTTTACTAATTGACGTGAGTCGACTTTTCATCGAGCCGAGTTGGAGAAGTACTTTTGGGAAATTTGTAGAGTAATCCCATTTATATACTTACCAACTTTTATTAAAGTTTATAAAACTATTTTATCTTTAAGGTTAAAAACTATAATTTGATTTTAAGCCTAATAAAAGTTTTGATTTACCGTTTAATGCTAATGACTAGGTAATGGATGTAAAGGGCCTTCAAATATTGTTTACTCTTTCTCAATACTTAAATGGAGGATGACAATCATAAAATATAATGCAACGCTACTTCAATAACGGGATTCCGGCAAAAGGAAGCGAGGAGATAACCTACTTACTGATCCGTCGTATTCTATTTACCTGTAATAATCGCGATGACAATCTCATATTACATAAAAGATTTGCCCTCTTTTAGATAGAAATGCGATTTTCCCTTCAAAGTTATTGCTCGGTCGTCTCGGATTTTTTCCCGATTGAAAATGGAAGTCGAATGGAGTCCGCAATTTTTTGGAATTTCGTTATTATATTCAATACACGTGTACACTACTAACTGCACACACTTTTAAAGATTCAATGTGTACATGCATTTATAGTGAATAATTACTTAATGTTGTTAAGTATTGATATAGTTTATTAAAAAAACACAATACTTTTAAAATAGCGCTTAAGAAATTTAATTAATAGGTGTGTAAGTAAAAAATATAAAATCTTAACGTGGTAACTTAAACTAATTTAAATTTTTATACCACTAAAATTTAGACCTCTTCGGCTAAATAAAATATTAAATTTCTCAAAAGGTTAATTTACTTAGTGCCAGCAATTAAAGGTAACGACTGATTAGATGACAGATCTGTTTACGGAAATCCAATGCTCTCAATTAACAAATACTAATAAAATCTCAGTTAATTTATATCTTGTTAACTGTTCGTCCACTAAAAATAAACAGTTTTTTTATTCAATCTTACTATTGAATGTGTAATATTATGTGCTAGTTAATGGATGAAATTGTAAAATCCTTTCTATAAAGCTTAAAGAGGACATTATTACAATGACAACTCATCTTCAAACAAGCATCAATTTGTAGCTAAGATTCATGTCACTGCCTTTAATAGAATAAGGATCCCTCGTCAAACAACCCTCACACATTGTGCTAATGTGAGTAAACACCCGATACCTACTCCACTAATACTATTCAAGTAACTGGGCCGGCGGCGGGCTGGGTTATACATCCATGTAGGTACAAATCACAATTTTGTTAGATAAGGTTGGAGACAGCGAATTTGGGTGTCGGTGCGTTTGTGTCCTTGTGTAGTACGGGCTGGGGAATAAGTTAGTTCATTACGAGAGACAACAATGGCGGAGGCTCGACGGCGCGGTAGGAAACGTGCGCCGACGCCGCGACAATAGCCCGCGCCTTATCGTACCGGAACGCGCCGCTCCGTCCCGCAAACACCCTTCCTTCACGTGTGAACACAATAAATGGGAAAACTTTTCCCACCGTTACGGCACTGCGAACAATTGGTCATCTGTTGTGCGAACGTAACGCCCGAACATTTCAATAATCTTACAGACGCACCTGCAATTTCAAATAAATCTCCGGATATTTTAAATTACCGGCTAAGATGATGCAGGCGTCCACGTATGTTATAATTCATCCAATCAAATAAGAAAAACAACACAAATGTGAATTCTTCATTTTGACTTCCTTAATTGAGTTCCACTACATAGATATAGGAATTCGTAAAAAGTATAAAAATTAATCAAGGATTATGAAATGCGAATTTATTAAATGGCTCCTAAATTATGTCAACGGAACCAAACAAAGATAAAAATCTAAATATTTAAATAACGATTTTATATAACATAATATCTTTTTTCCATGTGAATCTATTGAAATTTTAAGAGTTTGTACAAAATGTTTTCAACAAAAACTGTGTTACTTCATAATTATAACTGAATTGTGTTGAAGAAAACAAGTCAACAATGCGCCATGAGATGGTCATCTAGCCGCATGCTCATTTAAGGGAGTCTAATTAATTAATTGCCCGCCCGCTTCTTAATTAAAATTACCTTAAACAAGTCTAACATTTCATTTACGGTTTTCTTTGCCCTTTCAAAGTCGTAAAGAAAAGTTATTAAGGTTATGATGACAGGCGGCGACGCGGACGCCCCAGTGGTGGCCGTTTAGCCATTTCACGGAACGCATGATCATAATTTGTCATAATGCAAACCACGCGGAAACGCGAACACACACACATCTACTGTGAGTTATACTCATCGCCATAAATTTAATTATATGTAATTCTTCTAATTAACATCTTTTAATTCTTATCAATTTTACTGCGCGTAAAGTAAATCTTTTTTTATTCTACTACTATGTCCATCGCATCATCTACTCGGCATCGAGCGATCAAAGATCTTCTTAATTAGCGAATAGCTTAAGTAATCATCATTATGTTAATATAAGTATATAGATTTAAGGTGCCTATACCAACTCAGCCAACACTGTCATTATTTAAATTGCAGGATTCGTCAACCAAAACACTTTATTAATGTCAATTGTTAAAATATTATTTATGATACTGTTTTTTAAATAATGTGTTCTTTTAACAATAATAATTATTATTATATTATTCTATTATTGATTAAAACTTATTATTTTCTTACACACTTTCGTCCTTTTTTGGTAATCGGCTAAAGCGTTTAATTTTCAATGCAACGATGTTGCCATTTACCACAGTAACTTCGTAGTACCTTCGTAGTAGGTTTCTACTATGAGGATCCTATGAAGTATAAATATAAGATGTTTTGTTATTAACCTTTCTTGAACAAAATTCATGTTATATTTTTCAACAACAGGAAATTGAACATAAAGAAATCAGGATAATTAAAAGGAAGAATCCGCACATGATTCGGGTTTCGAGACGATGTAACCGTAAACATATAGGTTCGTTGTCGACGAAACCTGCAAAATGTGCGGCGAAAAAACAACAACATCTACTGGAATAATTCAACTCAACAAGTTCAGAATACCAACTGCAATCTTCAGGAGGCATCCATCAATAAAACACTTAGGATTGTACACTCTAGTTATACCAAAAGGTTGACACGATGAAGACCACAAGAAAAGGGCAACTTCAGGTGTAACTTCAGGCAGAGTGAGATTGTATAAATAAAGAAAGAAGCAAGTTATTTAACAAAACACAGAAGAGGAATGCAGACAAGTGACAAGAATTGTACATTTAAAAATATTAAGTGCTTCTAAAATATTTTATATTATGTGTATACATCATGGAAATTTTACTTTTACCTGACTGCGGTAGAGTCGGTAGGAAATATACAATATTAGCAGTATTTATGTATTTCTGTTTATGTGTGTTCCACTGTAGTGCTAATTAACCGACTTTGATTTTGTCAGTCGATTCTTATTTATAGTCCGAGCTAGGTTTTTGATACCATTTTGATACCATTCAAATTAAAGAAGAGAAAATGTCGAGCCCAAAGTATACACATATTGTACAAAATTAATTAAACCTAGCTACAGTGAGAATGTGGAAATCTGTGGTGACGGTTTCACGATAAATTATTTTTACTTTACAAAAACAAAAGATTTTGAGATGTAAAAGTATTTCATTAGTCATGTTTTAGTTTATAAACTTGTTGTGAATTTGATCTTTGAGACTGAATCAGTCTAAAAGCAATAAATGTGTGTCCGAATGTGTGTATGAACACGTAAAACAATGCCTAAAACAGTTTCCTACACAACCATTATTAAAACCGAAGCTTTCAGGCTTTTGATGAGCTACAAACCTTTTTGTTTGCATTAAGCTTGTTTTAACTTTGATACAGAAGGTAAGTCGATTATACGTAGCTTTCAATATTAACTTTAAACTTGCTCCCAGGGAGATGGCTGCACATAAATCAATTCCGCCAACACTAAACAAAAAATACTGATGCACATATTGTCCAGGCATCTGAACCTATAACGGTTTTGTATGCGCCCTTCAAAAGTTTATACAGAATATGCAAGTGCTTTTTAATTTAACAGGTGAATGAACACGCCTTCTCCTCTATTGTGTTGTAAAAGTATCGAAATTGAACGAGCGCAGTCCATTTGGTGTCTGTATGGACAATAACCAGCTTCCATTCGGACCTTTCCCGTTGAATATCATTTCCCTCGATTTCATTGCATCGACCGGACACTTTCATTCTGTACTTTGGCTCGGGGCCATAATTACCTTTGACTTACTGGCTCTTATGCGTCAAATAATAACAAATATAGTTATGTGTATAATCATATATGTAGTATTATTATATCTTTTTATAACTATGCAACTATCTATCCCTATAACATTACATTGCCAGCGTACGTCAACATAAGTGTACTTGACGTGACTTTTTATTGAAAGATTACGAAACGGAAATAATTTTATTTGTACGATTCTGTATTTAGATTTTTCGATAGAGCTTTTCATTTGAACGTATTTTGCGTAGAAAACTAATGACGCGGCTTCGATTACGTAGGCGGCCGAAGGGTATTTTATTTATACTATCGAAATATCATGTCACATCTTCGAAAATACAATTTTTTTTAAAGTATGCTCAGATATTAAGTCAGACTTGTTTTTTTAAATTTTTTTGAAACCTTAATCTTTGTTCATGGTGTTTACTACATTCGTAGAATAATGTCAGAAACGTTAAGTAAAAAGTTTATACGTTATTTTTATAGCAGACATGTAGATTTTTGACTTATTTTGTTTTGTTACGAATACTATTCTCATACATAGACACTGCGCCGTCTCATAGAAACCGCGCAGCCACCACTCCTACCACTACATTATTATCACAATTCAATAAAAAAGCAAATAAGGAATGTCTTAAATAAACAAATATCTATTTCAAAAGCAACGGTTTTCTCAAAAGAAGGAATCATTTTACTGAATTAGTTTATTATTGGTATGTGGATAAGATATCTCTGATAATTTTATGAAATGGTTGTAATTCATGAAAAGGCCGGTTTGAATGTCAAAGTTTGATGATATTTCAAAGCACGTTTAGTTAAAACATATTCTTAATGTACCAAAGCATTAATAAAAATTTAGTCAAGTATCTGTGACTTTTTCTATAATTTTATTTTTTTATGACGCTTTTTTAGGAGCCATTAAAAGAAAAATTGTTCTTATATTTTTAGTAATGTTTCAGGTTTTCACAATTGGCATCGATTTAGCTCACAATACCTGTAGTAATCAAACCAATTTTCACTAAATATAACTGTTACTTTTTGTGACTTTCGTAAAAAAGTAAAATTTTTGCATTATAATTACTAGCTTTTTTATTATAAAAAGTTCCCATGGCCATGAAGTATCACAAAAACAAAATAATATAAGGGCTCCTAATGGCGAACAATGTAATTAACACAATTCCATCCATACAAGTCCAGAAGACATGTTTAGAAATCCAATAATAGTTTATTACCTACCTTCTTTCATTTGTTGTTCACCGACGCCATAATGCTTTTAAAAATACACGATATTTGCGTTTCTAAAGGTCCCTAAAGATTGGTCTATTAAACGGTTGGCCACATCACGAATAGATCATTCTAAGATTTGGCGACGACATACATATGGTAACACAATAACACTAATTATGTCTGTATGACTGGGTAATTTTTGGGTGTAAAAAATTAATTCCACCTATACAATGATATAAAATGGATTGTCTATTAAATGGGTATTAAATAAAAATGAAAAGTTTACGGTACTAATAACAAAATAGCAATTTATGTATGTATAAATGTGCAAAGACCCAAAACGCTCATTGAGCGAAAAAACATCCACAGCGCGTAATTCCTGTTATGGCTCTTATTAATACGCTCACGAAGCGCTGTGGTAATGTAAAAAGCCATGACGTATTTAGGAACCATATATGAATATCCCGAACAGTGATTGTGATAAGGGGCCGGTCTAGCCTCGTTTGTTAATTAAAATCCTAAGGAAATATTGTTGAAAACCGTTGAATGACGCATTTGTTATTATTAAATACAAACACAATATTTTTTTATTAAATAAAAGGATATTGTTGTTTATTGAAATTTTATCGTATTCAAAAATAATGTATATTGAACACAAAGTATAAATCATTGATAAAATACTCAGCGGCAACGCTCAGAATCATTGTTTTTATGCATTACCACATCGTGAACACAAAAAAATTAACCCTTATAACGCAGAAACTACAGAAACTGGTTTTGACTTAAATAAAATCTATAAGAGGTTTGTCTATGTTTTATACTAAACATTTCTCAATATTTATGCGTATAAACAAACATACATTTGTAATTGAAGTATTATACATCCTGCACGAGGTCAGATTTAAGATAACATACCTATATAAAGTACTCATAGAACCCTCCTCAAGTGAGCAAAACTCGCACTTGGCCGGTTTTAAAAATGCTACATAAACTAGTTTTGTAAAACTAGTGCGCGTAAAACGTCTAAAATCCAATAAAGCAATTATGATATCAATTTGAATTGCTGTAATACGTAACTGAAGTTCCAACTAATAAAATGCAATTTGACGCATGGTTTTCAACAACAGCGTAGGAAGTAGTAACTTGCTAATGTCTGTAGTTATCACTAAATTAATGATGCTAGTCATAAACATATTATTTTTACTGTAAAACTATAACACGCGGGCTGTCATGTATTTATCAGTTCGATTCGAGAATTCTTTTATAATGCGAACTGCAAAGGAGTGGAATTCTTTGCCTGCCGATGTGTTCCCTGATAAATATAACCTGGGGCTCTTTAAAGCAAGAATGAATAGGCTTCTCCTGGAGAGACACGTTCCCTTTAGGCGGGATTGGTTTTGCCTAGTTTGAAACAAAAAATAAAACTTGCTAGAGTCCCGTTGGCACCCTTTGGATAGGGTTGCCAAAAATCAAAGCCATACGATTTTTACAAAGTTTGAATATAGACAGAATATACATTGGTTGAAATTGAAGCCGATTAGTTTGCATTTCTCATGTTCTAAACTTTGATAAAAGTAACTTAAATAGATAAATGAACACTAAATAGATTTAAGACTCCAACCTTCATCGAATTCCTGAACCAGGATTCAGACCCGATACGAATTCGAAGGCAGTTTCCATGAACTGAGGTAAATAACAGATTCATTTATCGCCCTTGATTCGTATGTTACGTATATACTGTTTAACGAAATCACATCTTCTCGAAACGGTCACCTAGTAACCCGTTATGTCACCGACATTTCAGCGAAAGTCACGATGTTTTTAAAAAGTATTCCTATAAAATTTACTGGTAATAATTTTAATAGAAACAATCAATCAATCTGAACAATTTTTTTTCGGGGCACTTTTGCCACTCTGTCCCACCACTGCAACTCCTGTGCACCAGGATCAAAAGTAGCGTCCTTTGCTCGAATAATCAACGAGTAATGCAGCTGTGCAATTAAGCTCCGGCTGTACCCGGACAACCAACCGTCTGGAATCTTGGAACCCGCAACGAACTTAATCAGAAGAAACAGGGGGTATTTATCACTGTTATTTATGATTATGTAATATGTCCTGATCATAGTTCTGTAAAACGGTGAATCCATCCTTTAAAAAATGTTTTGTAATAAGGAGCTTTGCTCTTATTGGCTTGTCAGATTTGGGAACCTAATTTACATGAAATGCTTTGGGTACAATTGTATTTGCTTTTGTGGAATTTTACATACTATGCCTACTAAATTATGCTAAATTTTGATGAGCCGCGAGTGAGCGAGTTTGTTGTTAAAAAATTTAAGACGCTTTGAATTGCAAAAACTCAAAAACTAGTTGAAATTCAATTTGTTTTCAGAATATAATAAGTTAGTCTTCATTAAAATTTTAGGCATTGATTAATGTTATATACTCAGTATCGAACGACTAAAATGTGTATGTACATGTTACACGCACTTAAAGCATCACTTATTAATTTTCCTGGATTTTCTCGATTACTTATCATCAATTTGCTACAGCCGGATCCGGTTGCCGGATCCGGTGACTTTAAAATGATGCCGAATATTCAATTATAAGAATAAAAAATAAATAATATATAATTATGATAATAAAATAAGAACTTATTTTGCCTTCATCAAAATTTAAAATAGAAACCCTAACGAAAAAAACATATAAGTTTTAGTGTTAATTACATAAACATACATACATGTACAGAGTTATGTGATTTCGCTCATTGCCTACTAGCCAGTAACTTTTTTTTATACTCATACTAAAACATAATAAACCATAAATTAATTTAAACCAAAATCCTAAAATTCGGCCGAGCATGCATGCTGCTCATATAATGACTTGTTCTTTGTGAGCAAAAAGTATGTTACGGGCTAGTATGATACATATTTTTTGTCACTACGAGTACAATTTGTGCTATGAGCTTTATCCCATTCTCTCACCATAGATTGTAAGATATATTAATGGCTAAGGATAATAATATGTTAATATGCTAAATTACATAAATTTTCCGAACCGGTTATCGAGTCATTTTTAAGAAAAACTTATTTTTATTTTATTGAGAAGGGGAACTGATGCTGAAGTACTAAGAGAACTCCTTAAGAATTAAGGTCCTTGCGTCGGGGAAAGCCATATACAGACGAAAAATAATCTTAATACTATCTGAAACCAATCAGGAGAACACAAAATATTTATGGAATTCGGTAAAAAAACAAGAACCCGGGTTCTATAAATACTTTGTAATCTACTGATCGGTTTCAGACGATAAAGGTTTTTATTTTTATTTTAGTCGGGTATGATTTTTTGTAAAAGTTTTATTAAACGTCGCTGTTATATCAAAAGTTTATTTATTTGGTAGTTCAGAAGAATTCCATAGATGGATTGTATTTTGTATTACACATCAACAACACCATCACACAACAATTACCATCGATCTCTTATTTTTGGATCGCTGATCACAACTGATAGTACGAGTATGTGGGTTTGGAATTCAGATTAAAATAAAAAATGCGTTTACAAGATAGAAATTGAATATATAATACATTAAAAACTAATAAAAATCTTATGTACACTGGTTGCATTTCCACGTTGTATAGCGATTCTCACCTTTGAAAGAAATGCAGTCCAGCATTATGGTCACGACTCTCATTCTTTAACACTTAAATTGTTTAATTATTATTGGAGATTCACACATAAAACCCATAATCTGGAAATGGCTCAAATATGTAACTGTTACCCAAAGATAAATAATTGCGCAACTTTTTTACTTCAGTTTTTTTTGTAAAAAAATATTTAAAACACAATAAATACCTACTATTATAATTTCAGTTTCTACATTGTAATAATATGATTTGTATTTTTTTCCTTGTAGAAGGACATTTCACAGCTAGTGCTAAGGTTTTTTTTGTAAAAAAATAAGTATATTCATTAATATTTATAAAGCTAAATTTACCGTATTACTAGGATAAATGACTCGATGTTTTTAAAAAGAAACTCTTATAATGTATAGCCCTCAAAACAAGATCAAATTTTGTTTTATTTACAGAAAAGCACAGTAGTTTTAAAATTATAATTTATGTTCCTATCATGAATTAGTAATTGGAGTTTCAAAACACAATTTAGTGCTAATTTTATATTTGGATAATTTTGACAGTACCACATTAACTTAACGAATTATCTTAGCATAAAAGACTTCGACATCTTCCATGACTCGGATGCCCATTTAGAAAAAATATATATAAAGTTAACAGTAATTTTAATGCCTCTAGTAATTATTGTTTTGTTTTGATTTTAAGTTTTTATCATAATGTTTTTTCTTTGTGATGTAATCTTATGGACTGTACCGTTTATGGTTGTGGTTAAAAACGGCATTATGTTTTACCTTTTTTAATCAGTTTTGATTTAAAGCAGCTATTTTAAGCGGTCTATTAAGAAATGCTACAGTTAAAACTTAGCAGTAAAGTTAACATAAATAATCATTAAAGTGGTCATACAAATAATAAATGGCCAGTAAAATTGTTGAATGGAAGGTTACGTGGGGCCGGTTAACAAATCGTTATTAATAGGTAAGAAATCTCATTCTAAGCAGTTCTATTAAAAATGTAGTAATAAATAAGTAAAAACTTGTCTAGTTTGACTTTAAATGCAACAAGAGTGTCAAAAATCAGAAAATATTAAAAATTATATAGACTTTCGACTTTGTCGTCGTAATTTATAAAACCTAACCAATTTTTACTAAATAAAAGCACATCCTTTGCTGCTAATAAGCTAAAAATGATCATGCCAACCAACTAAATGACGATGCCCACAGCCATATTATAACGATACGGCCAACGGAACTGGCGTACTATTTTTCTAACCCACCTTTTCCTTTTTACTGACCATTCATTCATTTTACTGGCCATTAATTTTTTAAACTGCGACCAGTTGTTTTTATTATTGACTATTTTTTGCTGTCGCATTCTTTTACCAATCACCCACTGTATTTTTTCAACTCATTAAAGAACTTTTTGAATGTTTAAATAACAGTTCAAAAAATTTGTTCTCTTTTTTGACCTACAGTACAGATTATTTTCGGCTGTGTGTTATTTAAAGTTGACCAGTATTTTTTTGCAAACATTTTTATTTCAGATAGTTTTGGGTATTTATAATAAACCTTCTTAATTATTTGAAAAAAAATGAAATTCATAAAATACTAGTTGACTCTGCGTACCACAAGACCTTTATGAACATTTTGGAACCTTCGAATTTTAGCGAAATCAATGAACAGTTCTTAATTTGTATATATAAGAAGATAAGAATATTTGTCACTACATACTCTGACTAATCACTAATTGATTTTGGTGAGATGTCGATAAATCGATAGTCAATCATGATGATTTTGGTTCATAACTACAATATAGGATTCTCATTGACTTATGAAGTTAGCCTGGCAATGGGCAAAGCTTGTAGCTAGTCGCAAATAATACCAGTGGCATATGAATGGTGATCGCTATGAATGGCCGTCATTAGGCGCACGCAACCGAACTGTGATCATCATTTGCATCGCTCCGGTTGTCACTCACATATAATAACAAGCCAATAAGATATTACATGTCTCCTATCCTACGAGCTCTTAGTAAATTAGTTTTACATGCACTTATAATAGCATGATCTAGTTTACGCAAGAAGCACAACATTGTATGTAGTTACATGGAGTAATATGTTTTGAATATTATAAATAAAATAAATTATCAAAGAGCATCTATAATTTAACACCATGAAAATTACGTTCCTATCTTCATATTTCATATAGCACAGACACCGGAACGAATAAAAATTCATTTTGAAAATATTAACGTTATGTGAATTGAATAAAAATGCAATTTCCCACACACTATTTTCTAAAAAGATCCCTGCTATTCGTATTCAAGTTGTGTGACATAGATTATAAGCGCGAGCTGAAATCGCCCCTGTGAATAGAGAGCAATGACGGTGGCGTGCACGTGCGTCGATGTGCACTGTAGGCGACTGTAGGCAGTGATTCACCTGCTATAGGCTATATGCAGGACGTACCGCCGTCCAATTTCGCGCGCTAAATTGTTCATAACGGAAGTTCATATCCGGACTCCGGGCCGCCCTGCGCTTCGGGCGAGATTAAGCGGTAATTACCATTTCCTGTCACAGAGGATGCAGACAGCGTCAAGAAGAAGGTTCCATAGACAACTAGCGCCGGAAACATACCACACAGGGTTTACTGAAGGAAAGATGACATTGCCACAACAAATACCGCTTCACAACTCGATTAGTTTGCAACAACCTTATGGAAATGGCATTGGTAATTTTACTATATCTCATTTTATAAACAGCACGGTATCGGAATGAAAGCATTTGGGGATGTATTCACCGACCGATAAATTGAGTGTATACCATTACCGAGCCGGAAAAACTGATTATAGGTATAAGAATAGAGTGAAGTGCGCAGAGTGCGGCGCTGGAGTCGCTGCCTGTCGCCGCCGCCTGCCGATGCCGCTGTATGATTGAATAAGCGAGCACCGAGCGCCCGCGCTCTAATGAAACATATTGAACGTGTATCGAATCACTTAGGCGCTCCGGTGCGCTTCTGCACTCGCTTTTTGGGCGTATGTCAACAAGCCGTAGGTGAACCTCACAAACAACATTACCCTCCAGTCTCCTTTTAAAAGAGACAATAAATTAAATTAGCTCTGGCAACTTTGATCGTCAAAGGAAAGTATAAAATCCTTCTTTATTTTAAAGAACGCAATTTCGTAACTTAGAAAATGTTTATACAGACTCGGCAAGGAAACAATCTTAATGAATTAATTACCTTCCTAATGTTGTTAAAATACGACTTTACTGCGTTTAATAAGGAGAAACCAACGATTTTTCATTTTTTACTTGTTGGTGACTAGTAAAATTTTTAGTTAGGTATATAAAAGGTAGGTCAGCCCGAGGGCTGAAATATCATGTGATGTAAGGCTGCCTGGCTCGATGTCAATCTAATACTTTAACAGCACTGTGGTTGACAGCAAAGCTCTTTTGAGCAAACCATGTCACGGATACAAAATTTTAAAAAATCTTTGTTGTTGTGATAGCCTGTGTACAGTTGCAAAAGACGTCACTCAACAACCTTAACATGACGTCATCACATCACAAACTAATTTTCAATGAGTAACCATGCTTGCTAGGTTTTTGACTTAAATTTGACATTTAGAAAAAACTCTAGAAATTAAGTGAGGATAGGTCGTGCAGTATAAATTGATATCATATTAGCGAGTGTGCGGATGTGATGGCGTAGTTGCTGAAATTCAACTTAACTCAAAGTGATGTGACCATTTGTGAAGTGACATTGTACAATATCTTATCTAAACCGAATAACCGACAAGGAAGACGGAACAGAGGTTAGTAAATGTTAATATTTTCTTGGTATTATAAATCAATTAGCAAAACTATCCAATTAATTGAAATTGGATAATACAAATGTTCTTCCCATTGTGAGTGACGATCCGTGAACTTCAACAACATAAAATTAAAAGGTACGCTATCGACATGCGTTATATTGTATGTAGCATATAAAAGTTTTGACAGAATCGGTTCTGAAGATTAGCCGGGACTAACAGACAAACTAATGGAATGGCTGAAATGTCCCTATCATCAAGGACAGCATGGGACATATTTACATGAAGATTATTTCACTGTAATCAGCGGGGGTTAAAAAGGCCGTTTTACAATATTTTATTTGAATCTGAATATGATACAGACACTTTATTTTTTACTGCATACAACATTTTTGATGGTAAAATATATATTAAAAATGTGTATTCATCCAACATCAATGGTCATTAATCAATTCTTTAAACCCTTGTCTTAAATTAATGACAACTAATGCTTGTTTTAAGCAATAGATCAGATCTTAATAATGTTTTAAACCAATCAGAACCTTTTTAGAAAACTGCAGGCTAGCCATTTAATTAAGACAGTTTGTTCCGGTTCGATTTACACATGAAAACATCTTTTTATAGTTACTATGTTGCTAGATATTATTTAAGAAACGGGATTAAAGCAAAAATTAGCTTTTCTTTCTCTTAAAATTAATATTTTAATCAAGTTTCGATTCTTCTATGATAAAAATTATGAAGATTTTAAAAAAATCTTAACCATTTCAAAACCTTCAAATTTTTTACAAATAAATTCTAAGTCTACCAAAAAATAAATATCTGCATGGCAGTAAAAATGTGTAGGTCCAACATCAAATATTTTGGGTGTAGTTCCATAGAAAGTGTAATAAATTTCACGACTAAATTTCCAATCGGACAGTGGCTCCTCGTTGCTTGTGAATTAAACTGTCAAATTTCCATACTAGTGAGCGGCTATCTTGCAAAAATTTTAGAAATTGTCTATGATATGTCAACAAATTCTGAAAAAAATAAACTTTCTGAAATATTTTAATTTGGCCTTTTTGGTCAGTAAGATTACTTTCTAGTTAACTCGATTAAAATATCCATCTTTTACAGCGGCAAATAAAAATGAACGGTGAATTAAAGAAACGATCAAATACGAATATTAACCTGAACAAATTATATCGGGCTCTGTGTTTCGTATGTTAAACTATTAGATTTTTTTTAAATGAATTTATTCAAATGAATAAATGAGTACCTACACTATTACTAGCAAAGTGACAACCTAAAGGCTACGTGCCAGGTAGTATGTCCCGGTATAGTGGAACAAAATGGCAGGCATACCCCGTAACACACAGTAAGACATTTACCAGTGTCTGTGTACCATGAGTTCGGAGTAGATTTTTACGCGTCCGATACAATAGATTATTGTAATTGATTTTTACTAGTGATTGGTAGAGGCGTTTAGAAAAGATTCATAAAAATTAGCAACAGAAACTTATGTAACCCACTGACCACTACTGAAACTAAGATAACTTCTATCTACTATAACATTTTTTTTAGGCATAGCGGCATTTCCGGTCGAAACAAATCTTTATCAGATCAGGCAACCAAACTCAAATTAGTATAGGTCTTACTCAGCTATGTTTTATTCTGTTTGGGTTTTAAGTTTTCCATTAAAAAACAACATTTTCTGCTTTTATACTGTAATAAAATTACGAGACAAACAGTTGACTTGGTTAATCATTTCTTTTTTAACATGAAAAAATATTAAATAATACAAACAGGTTGTTTAGCGACATAAACGCTGTAAATTGAGACAAATCACGACTTGAAGGCTGAAGCGCTAACTCGTTCGAAGTGTTCGTACTACTAAAGTAAATACAAGTATATCTACAGGTAAGTATTGCATTTTGCAAAATATTTGAAAGTGTAAACCTACCTATGTAGGATTTTATACTGGATCACTTTACTCCTAATTTCATTTAAGATGAACAAACATTATATTTCACGAGGATGTCTTTTACAGTACATCCAACAATTATTAACTAGCTACACGTACCTACATACATTTTATAGTATGTATGCTACGTAGTAGATATACAATCTAGACTCCTGTAACGCCAGAACCGTAGTCTGAAACCAATCAATCTATAATGTACTACACAATACTAACATCTATCGTCACTGTTTCTATTTGAATAAAAGTGAAATACATCACACTAACATTAACACAAAAGGAGGGTACTGTTTTTGAATGTTTATTCTAATCGTGTATCTTCTATTTATCTATACGTACTATAAAACAAAGCCGCGTCAATCTGTCCGTCAGTCTGTCTGGAGGTATGCTTACGATAATCTCACAAACTACCGACCGGATTGTCAAAACGGATTTCATCTATCAACTTAAGATTCCTGAGGATAAATTAACTAAATTGTTATAAAGCGCACATCAGCTTCAGTTTTTTTTCTTTAATGCGACGCGATGGGAATCACTTGATACAGCCATGACATGCATTCTAGCTTCCACAAAGCGCGGTTTCTAGCTGACGGGTTTTAATTTTTAAATTTAATTTATTGTTTTGACACTTTGGTTTTCAGTTCAACTAATTGGATATTTAGGTACTAGAATTTTTTTAGCACTCTTTAGTTTTTTTTATTATTGGAATCTTCATAATTTTTGGTATCTATCTTAAAAATAATTATCATGTTTTTTTTTGTGGTACTATAATGTCTGTTAATTTGTTTTTGCCGTATTATTAATATATAATTTCTCTTTCGATTTATTGTAGTTTATGTTATTGTTGATTTTTGTTGTAAATGTTGTGCTTGCCTTTAATTGGTATGTGATGTGTATGAATAGTAAATATATTTATTAAATTGTGACGCATGTACTGTTGGCTTGCCTTAATCAAATAAATATTAATATTAATAAATTAAATTCTCCACCTTTGAATTAAAATCTGAAACAATACGTACAAAAAACCGTAACGAACGTTACAATTTAGTATTAATAACGTGATCAAAAACCAGTACAAAATTTCTTAGAAAGGTGCTTTGTACCTTGGTTCATTAGAATAAATCAGAATAAAGTTTTTGATAACTTTTATTTTACTTGAGCATTTTGATAGCGGCTTTTTGTTTAGGTAAATCACTTGAGTTTCAAGTGCAACGACATCTCGCGGAACCAGGTGCGATACACTCATGCAAATATTTTATGAAAATACCAGGAAATTAGTGATGCCTTTAATATACTGTCGATGAAGAAAAACTGCTCTGTTTTAACAAACAAAAACAAATGATAGATACCTTTACGTCATCCTTATCTCCAGCTTTTATTTTAGTAGATAGATATGTAAAATGATAATCATGCCTGTTTTGTCATTTAAAACACTGAAGCAATACAAAAATATGTAAATTTTATTTAACAAAAAACCTAACTCTATTAGGAGTATGCAAATTCTAATTGCGTTTGAGTAAAGGAACTAGAGTTTGATTTATGAAGAAGTGTAAAAAAGCATTAAAATGATAAAAAGAGTCGATAAAGTGAGTCTGTTGGGCATGACTAGGCGTCGCCGGTGTCGGTCGGGGCCGGGCGGGAGGGAGTAGTCGCGGCCGCATCCTACAGCCAAACGGTAAACACTTTCGCGTAATCTCGAGATGAGAAAACTTTCAGTTCTCTTAATTCTGAAACTTATTCAACAACCTAACAACCTTAGAGCGGCCGCCCCCTGGCGGACACAAGACAAACAAACGGCTATCTTACTTTTTATTCCATTTTATAGATGATATTAAACTTTTAAAATTAATTTTTTGCCGTCTGAAAAGATAATATTTAAAGGTGAGCTAACTTTAATTTATTTTAAGAGTAATTATCATTTGCAGAAATAGTTTATAATTAGAGGTAATTACTACAGAGGGATTGTTGATCACAAATAATCTTAATGTTGGTATTGTGGATGAAATGCAAATCATTACTGCAGCTCAGCGCAATATTGGCTCGTGATCGAATTGACTCCCATACAACAGCCATGCACAGCACAACGCACTCACATCAACCATACACACCGCACTATCACCATAACCACGTAAGTCGTTCTCGTACCAGCTACTAAAATACAATACTACTCCGATACATAATAATGATATCATACTCGTATCTTTAAAATTTTCATTTATTTTTTATTTAAAATCTTCTGAAGGACCCGCCCAATTTATCTGGTCATTACATGAGATATAACTGAGATAAGTTTAATCAGCTCATTGACAACATGGAGTGGGTGATCTCAAGTCAAGTGTCGGTGCGGCGATAACAAACAGACATTAAAAGGATTACTACGTAATTTGGTTAACGTGAATACTAACACCTGCGTACGGTAACAATGTCTCAGTGTGTTCAAACAACTCATATACGCGACAGCGGACACTTTCAAACGATATTTTAAACTACGTTATATTTTGCTCGAAAATTTAAAATATAAAGATTTACTACAAGCAATTTGGATGTGCCGTGTCAATTCAATTACGGAGAGCGCCTTAGTATCGTGTTGAAGATTAAGGCAATGAGAAAATATTCCAGGAAGAAATCTAGTAAACGTTTAATAGACAGGTAGGCGTGTTGTTTTAGAAGAACTTTATTTATTTCGGCCCTATTAGACTAAACCCCCAGCTACCTACATTAATCCCTTTGGATTTGGATGCTTCCCAATGTTTTTACAATTACCCTGACTTTTTCCTTAACGTTGACTTCAATTTAGTGTCTTTAATCTTGTTTTGCTCCTTAACTGTAAACGTAAATTTAAAAACAAGTAAGCAACGTTTTTACACAGTGTTCCGTAATGATGTAGGACCTAGCCTAGATACAGTAACATTCACTTGATTAATATTATTTTAAATTCTTATAAACATATATTTTTATCTGTTAAAACAGCTATGTCATACTGACATTTATTAAAAAATGTTATTTGGATAAACTCGTATTTTGGATTGTAGTAGGCGATTCTTTACGGAACTTCAACTAACCCAGACTATTGAAATAGTGGTATTATAACCAAGCTTTATGATAAATAAGGTAATTTTATATGTGTATATAGATGAGCCCCAAGGGTAGACGCGGTGCTGCGGCCGAGCCGTGCGACGTCCGACCGACAGTCACCATTACAGATATGGACACCGTACAGGAGGAAAACGACAACGATAGGTAATACACCCTTCTCTGATCTATTTCTACCTATATACGCATTTCTCTTGTTTAAGATACAATAATTGACAAGTAATAGAATTTTATGTGTAAACTTATTTAAAGTTCGCGGTTTGCTCGCTCGGCGCGTGCCTTGTAGTGGACACAATACCTAACATAACCTTACCTAGCTAGCAGTAACCCAAAGACAGAAACCCTGAAGACTTTTGCTATTGACCATTATTATCTCTATGCTGACCAATCGTGAAATCTTGCTGACCAAGTAGTTATTAGGTATCCAAATGATTTAAATGCAGTTTTTTTGCGGATAACCAAATTTCATTATGGTTTAACCATTTAATTACTTATCTTTATTTTTTACTTTGCCGCTTGACCAGCTGGTATTCTATACAATCCCTCAGTATTGTATCATATTCATCATATTTTATACATTGCCAAGATGGCCCAGGTTTTTTACCTAGGAATTGTATAGAATATCAAAATTTTACGGTTTTCCGGTATCATCTATACTAATATAATAACAATTGTAATTTTGCATGTTTGTAACGAATAACCTCAAAAACTCCTGGACCGATATCAAAAATTAATTACAATGTTACATTATCCCCAAAACACAACGGCCAGTAGGCCAAAATTTATTTTAAAAAGTTTGGGTTCCCTACTAAAATTTCAGTAATGTATCCCAAGGTGTAAAAAAGTAGCTATAAAATGTCTTCATCACATACGCTGCGCTAACTATTGATGGTATAACAAAAACGTGTTCTACACTATTTATCGATAGTTTTCGATTTCTTCAAAACTTTACTAGCTAGCCCCCCCCCCCCCTCAAGCCCCCATGTCATCTGAGTTCTTCGGGCTTGTAGCCCTTACTTTGTTAAACCTAACATTAATGAGGTCAAGCCCCCTCCGCAAAACCCTTTCTAAAAAAAGTTCGTCAGTTTTAGAAGGTATAGAGCCAAACCCAATGACAATCACCGGTCTCTAAAATAATTTACGTATATGTTTTGTGTTACGAAAGTTTATCATTATACTGGCTTATTAATATAATAAAGTCTAACGTCGGATGACATTCAATAGCCGGTATTGTTATTAGTAGTCAATTCAGATAGAAATGATCCGTTGCTATATACTTGCATTTTTGCGTTTTGCAATTGTAAAGAAAACAATCCGACATTGTTTCATGATCGGCTATTGAAATGAAAAAGCCATTTTGCAGCGAGCATGGGAAATGAATGCGTCGCAGCGCAGTAGACGCTACCTTGTCATAAATGCACCAGATATCAGCTATTTAATTAAAGTTTCTTTTTAAATTACGCCTTATTTTATACCAGCAGCTTAGTTTTATCTCCCGGCAGCTACTTGTATGTTTTATTGTCCTGGATAGGACTTTAACGATAAGACGACGCTAGTGTTACCTTAATCTTGAAAAATCCTTTTGATATAAAGTAACTTATCTATAATAGTTTGTGTTACGGACAATAATGCAGAGATGCTATTAGATATCGGAAGACTTGAGCGAATGTCGTATGTTTTGATATTCAAAGTAGGTATGTAGAGGCTACAATGAGGCTCAAGAAGACATTTCCGGCAGACGGATGCACATTTTGGAAATCTCGCGCTCTCTGCATCGAGTCGACATGTTTGAGCTCAATACTTGCATCTCACAAGTTGTCTTTAAATATTTCATACACAGGATGCTCTTTTTCAATTACATAGTTTACTAAAACAGATAAAGTACCTATTTTTTTCAATCCAATACCCAAAGTTCTTATATCAAAACAGATCTCTTTCATATCGTATCATCATCAGTTTTGAAATAGTTTTTATTTGAACTCAAATGTGCCCGGAATCGTGTAAAAAGTTTGGAAAATTTTGTAAAATATTTGTATGGTTTTCTTTATTGTTCACATATTGGAAATTAAGATGAATAGGTAACACCCTATACATGTATGCGCATTGAATCCTTGTCACATAGAGGGATTCAATGTGCAGCCTGAATGGAAGCCGTTCAAACTTTGAAAATATTTATGACGTTTGATAGACTTCTTTGTTCGTAGAACACCTCTCATTCTATGCTTATGGCGTGAAATTCCTCGTGCACGTGATTATTCTTTGGTGTTACCAGCTTTATTTACCGGGGTTACCAATTACCATAAAGCAAGTCGTTTTTTTATCTTAAATCTTACTCGTCGTTGTTACTGCAATGCCGCTAAACTAACAATAGACAATACTCCGTTAATTTGACATTGAAAATTTTAAGGGAAGCTCAATAATAAATATTTTACCATGTTACCTTTATCGTTCAAGCATGCACTGTTATTTCCGAAGAGTGATAAATCGACGAACTGATCAAAACAATATAAAAAGTAGCGAAAAGTACTCTATTCACATCCCTTGTATATTTCTTTGTTACTAATAGTACCACTCGCTCGTTTCCAACCTGTTACCCCCAAACTCTTAAGATTAATATAATCTCATTACATACATAGCATTTGATTTATTATAACGTATTTATCCAGCGATGAGTCGTCGTACTCAGACATAGAGCGGCTCCGCGAGCGCACCCGAGCCATGCTGGGCGTCGCGGCTGAACCGCTCATACAAAACGTGCACTCACAGCCCAGTAGCCGAAGAATGTCAACAGACATCGACGCCAAGGTCGCCGCTAACCTTAACACCAGGTAACTATACTATTTACCTACCATTTTATCTTTAAGGCACGACCTGTCTCATTTACCACTTACTACGGTGTAAATTATTGTATAATGAAGCACACTTTTACACACTGTAACTATTTTAAAACTCATCAAATTAATTAGGTCATCGTTAATTTAATTGACATCATCTCGTCCTTTTTTATTTTGATATTGGCATGCAATTACTGTATAACGGAGCGGGTATCTTTGGTCCTCGGCCGACTAGTGCTACTTCTGAATTCATCCATGATTTACCTGCACGCTGATGTAAGTACACACACCTTATAAAAACCTGTGATGACACTGATGAACGTTTGTTTATGTAGCCGAGGGTTCGAAATCCGCCTTCGATTGCTTTTAGGGTACCGGTTAGACCTAGTAAGTATATATAGGTAAACAATTTCAGTAATTCTGTTAATTATTGCCCAGACGTCCGTCAGCTATAATCGCGGCGTTCAGACGACCATCGCAGGCTTTAGCGCTGTGTGCGGCGACGCAGCGACGGTTCTTGTCAGAGCTGGCCCCTCATTCCAGGACCTCGGTCGCATCAACCAGCCACGACCACCCACCATCAGCAGCTGAAATACTCGGCCAGTAAGTATCATACGATTCTCTCATCATAAGATACTGGAAAGAAATTCATTAGAACTAACCAAGTTATGTTATAACTTTATTAATTTCATAGGATTTAAAATTATTATCAGATTTTAACCTTTGCCATTTAACAAGAGGTCTTCGCGTTTTAGGAATAAATTCAGAAGGTAATCAATTCCACATCGGATTCAATCTCTTGAACATACCGCACTCAAATTTATGTTATGGGTATTAAATATTTGTTTTGTTCAGCTTTTCCCTTTGAATCTCATACATCAAAACACAGGAAATCTTTAAGCAAATATTCGTAAGCTCCCAAAGATGACACGGGGACATGCTCGTAAATCAGGGCAAGGTAGGAAGCCGACGTTAACCGGCCTTCACACGCGACGCCGCCTGCACCTGACATCAGACTACTTCCACTGACCTCTAACGTATATAATTAATAAAAACACTTGTTTATGAAAGAAGGTAATATAAAATATTCCTTGTAATATAAACCTGTGAAGATCCGCGGAAGCAAAAACGGAGTAATTCAAGATAGTAAAAATCATCTAATTAAACAGTTTTCAGCAAATTTGTTACTTATAAATTATTAATTCATAAAATAAATGGGATCCTACTTATTAGTACCATAAGTAGGCGTTGAGGCGTACATTTTATATTTTAGTTTATTGAAAGGTACCTTGTGGTTAGGTAATTTAATCCAGATGTATGTCTTGTCTTTAACTGACGTTTTAAATTTATAAATTTACCTCTTTTTTTGTTCAGCTTTCTTATTAGGAAATTGACAAGATTAACAGACATGAACGTTACTTGGCAGAATTATGAACAAAATACGTAATGTTCAATGAAAATTTGTTTAACGTTGTACATACCTTCTATCTAACCTGGCGTGCTCTTTGAAAATGCGACAATAGGAGGCGCGAGAGACGTCAACCATTCACACAGGCTTTATATATTATATGTTAATAAAGTTCATAACAAAGCGTTTCATAATATCATGACAATTTCCTACAAGTATTACAAGTACCAGGTTTCTAGTTTACCTTTGAGATTTGATTCCCCTATCATAGGATTCATAGGCCATTGTATTCGTAGGTGTATAACTAGTACAAAAATTGTTACTAAATAATTAATTGCTAGTAAACGAAGAATTTATGTTGTGATGTTCTTATTTTTACGTGTTTATTTGGTTTTATGGACTTTTGCTGTCTAAAATAAATGGATTTTATTATTTATTACATACTGACATGATATCTTTTTAACAAAATAACGAAGAATTCATTGTTTACTCTTATTGTCATGACTTTCATCATTTATTCTAAATTATGTATATATAAGTGTAAATGTGTATTATTTTTTTTATAACTGATTGATAATCAGTAAAATAATTTATTGTAGTCAAAACTTGTTCGTCGTCAAAAAGCTGGTAGTCAGTATGTAGTTAGAAGTCGAGTCGAGATTGCTGTATCGAAGCCGAAGCGATGGATTATTTAGTATTTGTATTGCTTATCACCTCTACCAAAATATTTCTTCTTTCAAACGTACATAACACACACATCAAATAACATGTTTATAATTTTTGATAAATTATTGAATTAAAGCCAATTCAATAAGTTTCGTTTTGTTATTAGTGAAGCTTTAAGCAAAGCTCTGTCGGCTCTGTACTGCAAGCTGTTGGTTGTTCTGGGACTGGCGTTCCCGGTGACAGAGGTGATAGCGAATGGCGTCCCAGACGCTTACTATCAGGTTAGTTTAAATCTGAAGGCACTGCGCAAACGTTCTCTTGTGTCGGATAGGTACCAGCCACCAACTGCCACCACATTTTATACAAATCAGTTACCACACCCCAAAAGTTGCCGCGGTATCCGGTTGCCGCCACCGGATACTAACTACAGTTTCCTATGGTCGGTGTGCGGTGTAAGCTGTCGGTGGCTGGTGTCCGATACAAGACATGTTTATGCAGCGCTTTAGACTTATTTACAGCCAACCTCAAAATAACAAGGTTCTATATAACGCGTTTGGTTATTTTCATTGAGTTCCCATAAACACACTCTTTGGCACAGGGGTAATAGCTGGCTGCTATGTAAGTGGTACTGATTTCGAATCACACATTGTTTCCCTTACTACTCCTGGTTGTAGTATTCTTCGATGTAGTAAATACAATGTGTTGCTTTGTACCTTCAACAAAAGATTATGGGTGCAATCTTAATTCCGAGTTGTGGTTTTATTATTATTATAAACGCTTTTATATATAAGAAACGATTGAGTTCTATTATTGTACCATCATGAAAAACTTTTAAAATAAGATGTATGAAGTTAATACCCTATTCTAGTTTTAATTTTAGTCCCCCACAAAATTTATTTAAATAGTCATACAATGTACTAAAAAAAGATTGTAGACCAAAGGCATTCAACGGTAAATGAAACATAATTAACACCCTGTAACAGCCTATACAAATCAATTTATGTTAGAAATTTTCGAAATAAGCATAACCAAAAGAAAGAATATTTAGAAGATAAAATTCTGAACTCTGTACTTTACCAGTATAATATTTCTAAATACGTTAAAGGAAGATACGTTGATTCTTCTAAACATTGTTGACGTGGATGTTAGATTAGTACGAAGCTATTAAATGAACAAGCTCTAATTACAATCCTTTGTTTCAGGGTTTCTATTTGTATTTATACTTAGTGTCAGTATTATTCGTGATATTTCAATATGCTAACTTAATGCGTCAGAAGGCCGTTAGTACTTTAATAAACGGATTTGGAAATAATGGTAAGATGATTATAAAAAAGGCTTTTAGTTTTAAAATGTAAAAAATAAGTTGTCTTTAATACTTTTTGGCTTTGATAGCTCGGTAATTATCCACATTTGCTTAACAAAATGCGACATTAAAATCACATCTTGTTTGCATAATTGCTGCCGCAAAGAATCTAGCCTTCTTTACTTTGCATTCCACTAACGTTTTTAAGCATTCGTATAAATGTTCCGGAAAATTTAATTACTAAATACATGTCCTTTAATGACCGCTGTGCTGTACATATACAAATGCAACTTTTCTTTATTTTTTAAGACACGCAAGACAACGGAGATAAAAATGATAAAAATAATTTGGGTGACAAAACGGAAAAAACGAGGAACAAAGAAGTCATTACACGATATGGAAGTTTCTATTTAAGATTAGGAGCAATAGGTACAATTCATATTACGTAACTATAAAAGCTAAAATGTCAAATCTCAAGTTTAAAACGGATGTTTTAAAATGTCAAAACTCGATTTAAAAAGGGTTGTTTTAAAATTGATGTATGAGGTTTAAAACCTATTTTTTTGCAAGTAATAAAAGTATATCCCGTTTTAGGCCTTTAATAATGTTACTAAATATGAAACCGGAGACTAACGGAAAAAGTGATCTATCTGTTTAACATTTTCTACTTTGTTATAGCTTTTGGTATTGGTTCGATGGTTTACAGTGGACTTAAATTTGGGGAGTATTTCGAAATGAATGAAAACTGTCGCTACGTCCTTGCAGCTTCTACTCCTGCCCTAAGAATGGCCCTGACTTTGTTGCAAATGCAATTTATTTTTCTAACCAGCAAAGAAATAGAATCTGGCAGCTACAAGATGATTCAAAGATTTGGGTTTATGCACATGATAGCGACAAACCTCTGCGAGTGGCTCTATGTGTTAGTTGAAGAAACTAAACACGAAATTCATCATTTAGAACACTCGTTGATGTTGAAAGAAAATCAAAATGGAACCCACCATAACATAACATCCCCATGTCGGCGAGCTAACATCATAGGGGACCTGTTGCAGAATGCTTCGCCGTTTTTATTTCCATGCACCATTGAATATTCCCTAATATGTGCAGTTATTCTGTATGAAATGTGGAAAGAGGTAGTAAATAGAACTTAATGACATTGCATAGTAAAATATTCAGCCGTAATCCTGTCCTCAAATTGACTTTTATAGGTAAAATGCACTCCAGAAGACTTCGAGAAAAAGTTTAACACGAAGAACAAATCGCGCAACAATTCTGTAACACCAGAGAAAATACTTCAACAGTTTGGTAAAGATAAATTGGTTTGTTTAGTCATGTGTTTTTTAATCACCTTAATTCTCAAGGGGTGATCAACAGTTTTAATAACTCTTTATTTATATTACATTTCAGCTGGAATGATCGGAGTTGGATCTCCGTACGGAAGCCGTGCCGCTCTTCATCATTTTTCAGTAGACTGTTCACATGCTCATCGAGGACTTTTTGCTGGAATATTAGTCATAGTCCTGACTATAATATCACTTATTATGTTTTTCGTATACGCCAGCCATCCAGCTACAGTTAATGTAATAATTCAAGTTCCAATACATACTTTTTAATAATTTAATTGCTACAAACATTTGTTTATCTTTTGTTTACAGGATGCAATATTTCAAGTGAATATTTGTGAATTGATTCTGTACTCTTTAACTATAACTGCATCAATTATTGCATTTAAACAGATGCGAGTTCTGCCATATAAAAGGAAATCTCAAGGTAATTTTTGTAATTTTTTGCTATTTTAATCATAATACGAGTCCAAGAACTATTCCTATATTTTTAGAAAGAAAAAAATAATAATTGATGAATATTATTTGTAACACGTAATTTTTTTTTTAAATCCTCCTGACTATTTAATTTGACTCGCTAATGTTTTTTTGGCTCTTTGGTTGTAATTAATTTTAAAAAATGTATATTAAATTCCTAAATTATTTTAGCCGTGCTTGGCCTGGATACATCACTTCTGATTCTAGCGCAGTCCGGTATGTTCGTATATTGCATGTTTAGTTTGATTGGATCCCACCACACCATGAACAAAGCTGATACTGTGGGACTTACCGGTTTCTTTTCCGAATTTCTCTCGCTCAATCAGGTATCAACGTTTTGTCAATCGATTTTGTTAGATTTTTTTGTGTAACACCCTGTCGGCTGTCACGCTTATCAAACTGTATCAGAAGTAAAAGGAGGTAGTAAGAAACCGCATATTTTATAATTAGTTGTTTGCAGACAATTCTTCAATCACTATTTATAGTGGACGCTTGGTGGCGTCGTAGTAGTACATCCGAGCAACGCCGGGACAAGCCAGGGCGGCAGCTGGTCACTTTTCTACTCGTCGCAAATATGGCTATGTGGGCTATCAATACTTTAGAAAAGGTATAAGAATCTAACACTGGTAGAGCTTAGCTAAATTAACTTGACTTGCTTTTTTTCAATCAATTTCTCCAGACAGATGAAGTGAGTGTAAGTCTAGATAATGCGCAGACTAAACTTAATCTAGAATTTCAAATTTTAGATTAATCATTTCAAATTGGAAAAATGTTTAAACTCATAAGTGGTCATAATGGCTAAAAATGCATCGATATTATATAATAAACACAAGAATCATATCATCTCAGTCCTAAAATTGTTCTTGGAAGCTGGTCGTGATTTCGTCATTACTTAACCATACTATTGTTTGTTACGACTTAACTGTACATGTATAAATCTGCATACATACTTACACATACAAGTATGTGCTATTACGTATCTTATATTTGTTATATATGTATACCTCCATTTAAATTAATTTGACTTTGAAGCAATTAACGTAACGCCAGTTGTTGCTCTCTCCACCCACACCGAAATGCAACCCCAAAAATGTAGCAGTATTACTTTTACTGAATTAAACGACAATTGGCAGGTCGATATTTAACACAACGGTGTAGTATTTCAATTTCGTTATAAAAAGATAATATGTAACTTTCACCAGATCAAAGGCCGAGCTTCGTTTTCATAAAATATATCATTATTTTATTTTATTTTCATGTATTACCCTTTAATCCCTACACTAAAATAAGGATTGTCATACTCAAACATTTTAACTAAAATAAATATTATATAAACTAAAACTAAACTAAAAATAATAATAAACTAAAATATGTTAAAACAAAATTAATAATGTAAAACCAATTAAAAATCCTATTAGAACCATTTTCGACTACGCGGACTAAAACACTAAGATTAAATACATCTTTTTTCCACCATAGTTCAATGATTTAATGAAATACTAGGTTTTGCCCGCGTTTTATGCTTTTTCTTATCTTTTGTGATTCAGAACCGAGCCGAATTTCGACCGGCGCACCTCGCGTTCTACGGCCCATGGGCTTGGACGATTATCACCCACGTCTCCATGCCGCTCGCCATCTTCTACCGGTTCCACTCCACCATATGCCTCTTCGAGATCTGGAAAAATGGATTCAAGAACAAACCTATTTATTTGAATGTTTGAATTAACGAAAAATATTTTTTGCGACAAAACGAATTATTGTCTTTTATTTCTACCCGGCTGCCAAGGAAGGTTTAGAGGAAGGTCAGTAAGGACTTCACCATTTACAAGTTAACATACAAATCATTGAGCTTTGTTACAACTTAAAATGATAGAAATACTCTGTGTAGTATGTATACTACCATACACTCTTCCTACTATTAGTACTTTATGCTTTGTCAAATACCTACCCATTAAATAAACTCAAGCCGTAATTAATCCCTCAAGAGGGAGGTAGCCATGGGTGTTAATCACCGCATTTCGCATTTTATTTTGAGTCCCAGTGTGACAGGTTGAAAATTTTGCCACTATCCGACAATATTATATAACCAAAACGTTACTTCAATTTTCTATATTTACTTTACAAAATATCTAAGTACACTGTTGCAAGACATGTTTGTTTATTCCTTAAAACCTGAGTAATTAGAAAACAAACGTTGCATAAATGAGAAGCGATATATCCAGCAAATTAGAGCTCACACCACGCTGACGCCACACCAGGTCAAAAATATCCTATGAAAATTCCATCGAAATCGGTTGAATGGTTTTGAAGATAACGTTTACGAGCATAGGTTTACGCAAGTGGTTTTATATTTTAAGACAGTTTTTAAGGCATCCTAATTCATATTAAGTATTTAAGAATAACCCAGTTTTATTTATGTACCTTTAAAGAAAATGTACAATTGCGCTCGTGAATAAAGTTCTTACTTTGTTACTCATTCGTGAGTAGAAGCGACCCAAAAGCTTTGTGCCCTTCAATCTCGGGCTGTCATCATTAGTATCAGTAACGTACTTGTTGTTGTATATTTTACAACTTACTTCCTATTTCGTGACGTGTTTATTGACTGATACATTTAATCCAATTTACTCACAAACGAAAACATTTATAGCTTCTTTTATGAATTATTCACGGTTTAAAATACTTGTAATTTAAATAGATAAATAATAACTTTGCTCGGGGAGATATTAATGGAAAAAATGTATTAGCGCAACAACTTTTCCAATTACTAATTGTGCACCAAATATTTCGATAATTCTACAAAACATCTAATATGTGGTAATATCTTCTCTCTAAATTTATAATTTCCCTAATTATTAAAAAATAACTACCTTATTGTAAATAAACTGATTGTTTAACGAAACTACTACTTGATATTCGAAAATATACGTCAACACAACACAAACATTACCGATTTTTTTTCGTCCAATCAGAAATTTATTTAAGTACTAGTACAAAAAGTGATAAATAGCCAAGTTTAGGTTAGGTTAGGTATTGTGACCAGGGCCCACGAGTGCAACTTGGCAACCTTGGCTTAGTGCAGTGGAGAGGAGACCAGCCAGGCACCCTATCGAAGGGAAAGATTGTAGATGTAGTAGAAAAACCGGGACAGTGACTACACGGAATGATGGACACAATGGGGTTTTAATTGATAGGCACGGCGAAATAAGTGCTTGAAAATTTCAAAAATAAAGATAAAATTCAGTTTAAAAAGTAGAGTGTAACTGAACTGAATTATTATTGTATACCTACCTTGTCTTATTAACAAGTAAGTCAAGTCAATCAAGTTCAAATTTGTGACCTTTCATCCAGGAAAATGAAACTGGTAAGAATGTAAAATACGGAACTGATAAATTCGTGCATTAACTTTGTTCATGACATTTGGACTGCCACTCTTCTTAACTACCTACTATATGTTATAATATTTGGAAAATGAATTCACAAAACGCAAACAAACCACAGTGGTGCTAAACCTAGACTCTTAAAGGATAGTGAGTAATATGGGGAGAACAATGCCTGGGTGCTATACGGATTAAATAATAAAATAAACGGAATAGAAAAATAGCATAGCATAGTAACAGCCTTTGTTGTGTAGTCTGCTTGTTCTCATGTGAATTGTTATGCAATCAAAAGTTTTACGCAAAAGCTATTTTGCTATTAATAAAAAAGGATAAATAATAAATTTTTACACTACAGAAAGGGATTTTTTTACGCATCATTCACATTCCTCTATTATAACTAATAGTAGTCCTCCAGTTATGACTTCGCTATCTTGATTTAAAAGTATTTGTAAATTTTATATTTATGGAATATGTATGTATCTATCTAGTGAATTTTACCTGAATCAGATTATGATTCATCTGAACTTTTTCAACTTTGCGTAAAGTTAGAACATTGTAAGTAGATATCCTTCTTTACCTTTTATTGTCAATTGAAAATGTTTATGACACCGCCACTTGTAGCCAAAACACAAACAACAGATCCTAAAAGCCATCGGCGCGACATTGAGAAATATTATGATAGGTTATTTTCCGAGCTAAAGGCCCTTGATGCAATTATGCAATGCGCAAAGTCGAATCGTTTTGAGGTAGACGTCTAATTAATTGCGTGGTGTTAGGGTCTAGGATAGGAGCAAAGGCGGGGTGGTCACGGGGGAGGGGTGTGTGCTCGTTAGAAGTGCCGTCTGAAAGTGACACCAGCGATGCTAATTACCTGTAAGGACGTCGCATTGCCTTCCCGGCGACGGCGATGCAGCTCGCCCGACCACAGCGATACCTACTGCCTGCCCCATGCTATACCTGCCTACTGCCCTATAAACACTTCCTATACAAGTGGTGATTATAGGTGCTTCAATATGAAAATCTATATTTTAATTTGAGGATATTTTACAAAAATCTGTTACTGTCTGTCCATCAGTCAAATTGTTTTCACATGTAGAAAATCCTTGTGTCTGTTCTACTTACATATACAAATTATCGTATGACTTAGATACCGATTTTAGTTTAACGATAAGTATTTACATACGTACACGTACAGTTCATTTCTAAGTTACTCATTCAACTAACACCTTAGCAGTCAATAATTTGCGCTTCGCCGCAAAACATCTAAGATTTATGTTTAAACCACAATGAATATTCACCGTTAATAGATTAAGCAGGTATTCTTTTAATTATAAAAATACCTTTGATCGAAGGAAAATAAAGTGAAATGCAATCTAAGTGCAATCAAAGCGGTGGTGGAAAGGATTGGCGGGAGAGATCGGAACCTCTCGTAGTTGTGCCCGAAGATGAAAGGTGAGTCTGCAACGCCTCATTAAGCTCACCTATTAGTCGATAATCGTTTTCTCAAACAAAACAACTCGCCGCCGCCGCCGCTCGCCGTCTTTACGCGATATTCTAGCTTCTTCTACACGAGACAACCTTAATAATTCATGTATATAAAATTATTTTTTATGTAAGTGATACCTAAATAACATAAAATTATAATGAAATAACAATGAATAAATTGTTATAGGAATGAAAATCTTGTATGAAATTCGGGACCGAAAATCGCGAATTAACGCACATCTATCGCTAAGGTCATACGTACCGTAATGTACTTTTACGATACGCACGGATGTTAGCTTTACACCAGAACTTATAGTCACCTACGCTGAACATAGTCCATGTCTTGAAATAGGATGTTAAGAACCGACTAAGGCGGATAATTTGTTAGACGCTTGGACATACTTTAAGCACGACATCGTTGTGTATATTTTAGATATTTCTTATTTTAAAGTGAAGAAAAATTGTGAACTGCTTTAAACGTTTTTACAGTGAACACCCGCCATACACGTTGCCGCGACTGAGCGTGGTGCCTCCTTGCAGCGGGACATCCAGCACTGACAACCTCACCAACAACATGAGACGGTTCACACTCACACACGCAGAGTAAGCCTCCATTTTATTCTCAGAACTGCATGAAATTTAAACACATTAATCAATAAAATGACCCAACATCAGCTTTAGCAGACTAGATAAATTTGTTAATTAATGCAATATTGGGGCTTTGTTTCAGTGAATCTATGACTGTGATGGTATCAGCGTTTTATGCAAAATTATTAATAGTATTGGGAATAGCTTTCCCAGTGACAAGCACTATACAAAATGAACTTTACACAAATATAACTACCGATGTAAGTGTAATTCTCACTGCCGTATCCGTCTATAATTTTCTTATAGTAAATTAAACATTTCTATTTTTAGATTTTTACTATATACCTATACACAATAAGCTTACTGTACCTGGCATCAACATTTTATCATCTTAGAATACGTAGCAGAAATAAAAAAAACGGTACGTATCCTTTTGAAAATGCAGTTAACATTTATGCAATTTGTATCATTCAAATACTATAAGTAGGTACTAAATTCGTACTAACAGATGTATTAATAAGTACTTATATTTTTACTCCAGATAAATTAAAACGTACGCGATACGGTAGTTTCTACCTTCATATGGGCGTAGCGGGGTTTGGTGTGGGATCTATTATTTATTCTTGTCTTCAATTTGGCGAATACTTTGACCTGTCTGGAGACTGTCAACTTCTAATTGTGGCTCTGAAACCAGCAGTCAGAATTCTATTCATGACAGCACAGACAGTATTTATATTCTCCTATACAGATGTAAGTAGGTACCCATAACGTCTCTGTATCTTCTTTTTACCATTTTTATCGTCGAACAATCAAAACACATTTCAATATTCACAGATACTGGATTCTATGAAAGGCGTAGTATTGGACAGATTTGGATTAATGCATCTATTAGCAACAAATGTTTGTGAATGGCTGAGCGTGGTGATTCAGGAAACAAGAGATGACATCATCACTGTAACATTCGACCGACCTGCCCATTTAAAATACGCAAACATAAGCCATAGCAACATTATCACTGGATCTAATGAAATAGTCAATGCAACTCTTACGATACAAGGCCTTTCATACGGAGACATCCATGAGCACTTAACCACCTTCCGGTTTAATCAAAGCAATCTATCAACAATATACAAAGACTGGAATTGCACTGTGAAAAATATTATTACTCCTTTAATACGAAATATAAACCCATATTTAAGACCATGTGGAGTAGAATATAGTCTTTTATGTTCTGTTATCATCGCTGTGATATGGAATGATCTATTTACAGTTCCTGGAACGGTAAACTAGTTTTTCATTATAAATTAAATCACTAAGTTAGTAAACATATAAAATAAAAAGATAGCTAAACCAGTACATTCATACACCAGTGGATAGAATAATAGTTCAAGGAAAACATACGAGTACCTACTCGTTGTTGCACCAAGATTGTAGCTTTTCTCTGGTTCGAAAATATGAAGTAAACTATAGTGAAAGCAAGCAATAATAAAAAATATTATTTTTTGCTATCTTTTATGAGGATAGCTGACTTGAAAGTATTTGTTTTATTACTTTTTAGAAACCAAAAACGCGATTCGTTCAAAGCCTAGCAGAAAATGAGTGTTGCGGCAGAGTGAGATCAAATAACCAATTCTCAGTTGACTGTGGGAGCACTCATAAAGGACTCTTCATGGGAATTGCGGTACTCACAGGGACAATCGTCAGTTTAATGCTGTTCAACGGACTATTCCAAAATGAAAAGTCGGTGGAACTCGCTCTATTGCAGGTCTATCACTTTTTTAACCCTACAAAACATTTTATTTTTACTGTAATATGGTTCCCTTTCAATAAATAAGATCAAGTGCAATACACACCAAGCCGAACAAACTTAATAATGTCGAATTAGTTTCTCTGTCTAGGTGCTTATGTAAACGCGTTCCTTCTTGTTCTATAAAAGTAAGGAAATCAGAATTTTATCGAAAGCTTTTTAAATGTATTTGCAACTCCGAATATTCTCAGATCAACATGTGGGAGACAATCTTGTTCATTCTTATGGCAATAGGATCCGCTGCATGTATTCAGCGTATGCGCACATTGACATTGCGCAGAACTGTTACTGCGATGCCGTTGGAACACGCTTTATTGTTGATAACGCAGTGTGGCGTATATCTCTACTATTTGTTCCAAATTATTGGTGCAGGGTTTTTGATTCAACGATATCCAGAAGCTAGAAGAGCCACCAGGTACGTAGGTTGTTAAAATACAATATTAATATTTTAGGTATGTTTAGTTTAGAAATCGTTAGGTAACAATTACTTTATTGTATACACAACTACTACAATTTTTTTATAGGATCATAGCTCCACTCTGTGCAGTTATTCAGAGTTCATGCCAAACGTTACTTGTATTAGACGCATGGACACGACGATGCGCTGGCGTTGGACGGAGACCTGGCCGTCAACTTGTTACTTTCCTACTAGTCGGCAATTTTGCTCTCTGGTTACTTAATAGAGCCAAAAATGCGCGAGCTGAGTTCCATCCATTACAGGTCAGTTTATTTAACATTTAACAAAACGGTCATTTAGATTTTAATAGACCTCTTCTCAACGAATATTGAAAATACTCACAATCTTTATTGCACCTCTTTTAAGCAAATCCAAACTCATTTATGACACGCATTCTGCCGCAATATATACCGCCCCCTGCACGCTTCATTTTATTTTCCGCAGCGCATGTAACCTTCTTATCCCCCCTCACTCAACTCAATCTGTATCAGTATTTAAGTAAAAATACTAAAACTATATTCATTCGTTTATAAATAAAATTTTATTCATGTAGGCACCAAATATAATTTAAGGTATGTTTCCAGATGGAGTTTTATGGAGTTTGGGCGTGGACACTCATTACCCATGTGTCAGTTCCTCTTTTAGTCTGCTACAGATTTCAAGCCACTGTATGTTTTTACGAAATTTGGAAAAACTCTTACAAGAAAAAAAAAGATGGTACTGATGTTGAACAAGATAACGTCGAATTAAAAACTGTGTAACAATAATTTTAGAAAAATAACAGTTCTATATATCTAAACCTACTTAGTTATTGTATCCCTACATCACAGATTAATAACTGGTCTCGGCTGGTAAGAGCACTGCGATTAAATAATCTATGACCTACATATTATACCTATACCTTCCTACTAGTGTAATCAATATTTTGATAAAAGTAGACATGGCATTTGTTCTCAAGTCGCCCGCATATTTTTATAATTGATTATTTATGTTTGACCCCGCAAAACTTTTTACAGAGTAGTCCAATTTCGATAACTATATTTAATGTATAGAGCAGAGGTTCCCAAACTTTTTATTCTCACAAACCATTTTCAAAAATTTGCTGCTTCCGGTGGACCCCCTGCAACCATACTACATTTGTAGTCGACAAAAAATGTGAAGATTAAATCTAACTATTGAAATGTGCGGTGCGGCTGACATCAAAAGTCCACGATTTTAATTATTTATTTATTTCTTTGATGGACGTTACGAGCATATAAAGAGTACTTAACTACCTATAATTAATGAAAATATTTTTAATTACTAGTGAACCACCAAACAGTCAGGTAATAAAAATACGAATAAAGTAAGTAGGTCCGAAAAGTTCAACCTTTGTCGGCTATCTGTTATTTTATGGAAGTATCTAACAATGACTCTGGTCAGTATTAAATTTTTATTACGTATCTACTGCACGCAAACATTACAAATATACTTATTACAACATAATATGTCTTATAATATATCTCTTATCGCAGGTGGGTTGGAAGAGATTCCTTTTAGGAAGAACTTACCTTACCTTTTGTACTATTGTATTTTTATATATATATTTTTTTGGTACTTACGTGTGCATTCAATTGTAAAGTATATAATAAATAAAACAAAATTATCTATAAGAAAAAGGAAGGTAGGTTATTTTTCCGACAATGGCTATTTTCTTTTCAAAATTCCGGAAACAAAGGGGTAACGCTTATCCTTGGCATTCTTATTTATAATAATGAGGAATTAAACAAAGTCATGCAAGATTGCAAGCACACAGACCACAAGTTGTATTTCGTCCCTTTGGACATCTGAACACGGCGGCGGCGGCGCTTTGAGAGGCTCGACACGTTGTACCTCTGAAAATGGTATATACAAATTTTTACAAGTAACAGTCGCTGAGCTACTTAAAATATGAATTGCCTACGTTGATAGGTGAAGTAAAGCTAACATTTTAGTTTTTGAAACCAATTACCTAAATAATTGAAACCAAAGAAATTTAAACAAATTTCATGAAGTAATAAATTGATATTCTAAAGAAGTCTTGATATGATGAACAAGTTTAAAATATTCTTCACAGTATCAGACGTTTCTTCAAACAAAAAATTAGTACCACATTATACCCGTAAAAGTTAAAAATTCCATAACTAGAGGAGTTCAGCCACCTCGTATGATTTTAAAAAAATCACCATATATTTCGTTACATATTTGAAAAAAAAAATGCCAATATTTGTTTAGAATACTACTATATTTTATAGAATACAATACTAATTTGTTTGTATTTTGAACTATGACATTAAAAATAGGAATGTTCAAAAAAAATAAGTTTTGACTTTCCAGTCCATCGCCAGCTAAAAATTCACCGTAAACACAATAATTCGTGCTCATTGATTATAAACCTGTCTAGATAGAGAGTTCGAACGTAAGAACTTAATTGTAATGTAACTGTTACAGTACATGTTCTTTTCGCCCGGTCAATAGCAAAACTGTTATTAAAGTAAACATGTATTTTGTGGTACATAAAAAGTACAAATTGAGCTTTAAAAGTGTGCAGGAATTATATATTAGAGGACGATTGAAAACTACTGCAAAAATGACATATCATAGGCAGCTACACTTTTTATAAATGTATGTTACAGAGTTAATTAATTATGCGAAATGTGATTTCGTTCTAAAATCATTTAAATTTTACCGCCATGTTTACAGTGTTGTCCTCCCTTGAAATTAAAGTTTCCCCACTTATCACCCATTTTTTATTTTGTTTTTAGGTATAGGGTATTAACAAATTACTCTGTAAAAACGAGGTTAGTATTTAATAATATTGTTTAGCAACAATTTTTAATTCCAAATCGATATATGAGTATATTAAACTTAAATTTTGATTATTTAATTCTATTATCCTGTTTTTGTTTATAACAAATCTATTTTAATTAGGTTCTTACAGAACATAAACACAACATTAGAAAAAATAATTATTTAAAATGTATTTTAATTTAATACATATTTCGCATACATAATGGGAAGTATTTAAAAGCTGGTATCACTTGGCATGCTTGTAAGACGGAAGACGCCACTTCTAATTGTGTGGTTATTACTCACACAAGCCTTCACAATCGAGTTGTCGTCTTGTTAGCGTTTTTTTTTTGAAACTATACGTATATACGTCTTTAGATTATAGCAGCCGTGAGTCAAGCACAATTTTGAATTGCGGTTTTAAACTTTTCTAAAAATACTAAACTTGAAAATAACCACATCACGACACACATATTGACTCAGCCCTGCACTAAAACATAATCTTGTGTCGCAGCCAGGCACTATGCAACAATGTGGTATAAACTACATAGATAAGAATACATCAGACCGGTAAGCGAAACAATGCGTCTTGCAAATACCACAAAGACACGAAAGAAAGAAAGACTCTAGCGTAGCAGTCAGCTGATTACATCACTGTGCCAATAAAGTTATCAAATATATATTTTACTCGTTTGAAATATATATGATGTATTTGGAGTACTTTAAAAGTTAATGATCACAAAAGTGTATTTTATAGTACAATTTTTTTCTTTAAGATAATTCTTTAGGTCAAATTTGCCGCCCTCTAAATTCTGTCGCCCTAGACTCCTGCCTACTCAGCTGTTTTTGGCTTTTGCTCTTGATTATAACTCTTGCTTGATTTAACTTTAATATTCGTTAAGTTTTAAACAGAATGGGGCCTCCCTCTTCTTTTTAAATATACTAGACTCGTTTTCTGCAAAATTACAGATTTCATCATTTCAAACGCAGAATAGATCACTTTTAAACTGTATGAGTTACTGCTCTATGCCTTTCCGTCGAAACGAAATTTATATTTTAAAAAGTTGTCTACCAATGTCATCTTGACAAATCAAACAAAACTTAACAAAAGTACTATTCATTACCCGCTTTGGTTTCATTTTTAAATAAAAACAGGGTATTTTAATAACATTATGGCTTCAGCTATGGATGTCGACGAAGAAGAGGTAGAGATGGCTTCCTCTAGCAGTGGAAAGGGGGATAAGAAAAGATTTGAAGTTAAAAAGGTAACCTTCACAAATGCCTTCTCATCTGATTTCAACTTTATAAATGACGGTTTATAGGCTAATAATACTATCAAATATTGTTTAATTCTTATTAGTTTTGTATTTGTGTTTCAGTGGAATGCTGTTGCTCTTTGGGCCTGGGGTATGTAATAAATAAAAAGCTACAACTACATGCATAAGATTTGCCAAATCATTTCACCTACCTATATAATTTTGTTAATTATTTTTTAGATATTGTGGTAGACAACTGTGCTATTTGCCGCAATCACATTATGGATCTGTGCATTGAATGTCAAGCTAACCAAGCATCTGCCACAAGTGAGGAATGTACTGTGGCCTGGGGAGTTTGTAATGTGAGTACATCTGCATTTGTCAAATATTTGAGAGCATAGATTTATGATTGGTAGTCGTTGGGCTACTACAAAATGGAGCAAACAAACAAGAAAAATGTGGCAACTCCAAGAACACCAATCTAGCATAGTTGATTAAGTCTCTTAGCAACAGATGACTGACAAAGATGTTCCGCAACTTCTAAGGGTGGAAACCACGAGAGTTGTGCTAGGCAAGGCTAGGTAAATTAAGTGATTGTATTGATTTTTAACAAAAACATCCCTTGCTACCCATCCTCGCACATCTCAGGTGGAAGTGCACCCTTAATAGATTGCAATCCATGTAGTATATATAAAAAATATATAGGCCCCTATTTTGCCTATAGTGTAGGTATTAACTTTTTAATACAATGACTTCAAAAATAAACCTATTTTCACATAAACATTCATAATGGCAACTAAGTACTAGACTGATATAAAATTATTTCTCATTAATTTGGTGACTGTAAAAGTTTTTTGCACACAAGAATCTTTGGTAACAGTTAATACACACTAAAATAAAAGGTTAAAAACCAGAAGCAGCTTTTTGAACTATTGGTACTATAAAGGGCAGCATCTAGTTGGAGTGCAGCAGAGACCAATCATTAATCTATATTTGAAAGTTTGATCTTGTATTTCAAATACAAATACAACAAATAATAAAAATTATGTTAATTTAAAAAATATTTAAAATTGCTTATACCATTATTCCTTTCAACTTTTAGCATGCATTTCACTTTCATTGTATCTCTCGCTGGCTGAAAACCCGACAAGTGTGCCCACTGGATAATAGGGAGTGGGAGTTCCAAAAGTAAGTAGTTATGCTTTTTCTTTTTAATATCTAGTTAGGGGCAATAATTTTTGCTGATAAAATGCTAGTATCTACTACAAGAGCCACACTTAGTTATGACAAATAAAACATATTTTAGTAATTCACTCATGGATAAAAATAGGGGAATAAAAAAAATCCTGTTCTTGTTATTGTAAAACAATGTTTTGGTAATTGTCTAATATTATGTTCTTCCCTACTGGGATTTTGTTTAAATTTTTCTCTTGATAGCCTTGTTTATCATGTTAAGTATCAATTGTCATTGCAAATAACTAGAAACTTAAAAAATTTAAACACCACCATCCAACATGCTATTGCTAAACCTCAATTGAAACTGGGTATTTCTAACAATCATGTGGCCCAAGCAATCTCCCAATACCTCTTATTATGATGCTAGTGATTAGTATCAAAATTTAGTACCAGTGAAGAGTATGAAAATTTGGGATACCCCAAGTAGTCAATAGGTTGGGAGATTGGACATTATACAAACATCGCAGGACAGTAACATAAGTGGAAAACTAAGGCCAGAAATTTCTGGTCTGGAAATCTGACCTAAACTTCTTCTGAGGGAAGCACGAAATTTAGGAAGTTCAAGGAGTTAAAAAATAAATAATTTAATGACACAGCTGGAGTCAAGGTTTTATTTACTGATGAGTCTAGATTTGAACCTTCACGGTGTTGAAATCAATACTCTGGGGTAGCCACCACTCTCACTTACTAAAACCCCAAAGAGAATGTATGAAATAACCCTGGACGACAAATGAAAAAAGAAATTGTGCCCTGGCAAATATGAATTTTTTTACAAACTCATTAGAGAAAGAATAGAACAATATCCCTAAAAAACTTATTGATAACATGATTAGGGGAATGCCAAAGCCCTTTCAAAACAGTTTGAAAAGCAAGAAGCAAGAGGGGCATCACCAAGTACTTATAGTAACTGTTAAAGTTTAAAACATTCTTGAGCATTTAATATACATTGCAAAGTGTCGAGTCTGTATTAGAGTGTGTAAGTGCTTTTTTCCAAATGTATAATTTATAAGTATTGAAAAATAAGCAAAATAAAAATTTATAATCTTAGTCACCACAAATATCAATAATATACCAACAAAATAGTAACAAGTCTGGGAACAAAATGAAATGCAAGTTAGGGAAGAGCAGACCTTGCTGGCAAAAGCAAAACCTATTTTCTTAAATGGAGATTCAAACAAATTTGTGTATTTTAGACTTAAATAGATTATTTAGTTCTTTTTTTGCGTCCCTCTGATTTTGTTCATGAGTGTATTTCTTCTTGGTTAGTTTTAGCTTTGTGGTACCACTAATAGGCCAAACGTTTATTATCAATTTATTATCTGCTCAAAATATTCTTACACCAATGTTTATTTTTCAGGTATGGTCATTAAAACTCCTGAACATCAATGTCAGTGGAAAAACAAAAAGTTATCTTTTTATTTTCATTAAGTTCATAATAAACTTACTCAAGTACATAAGTTTTGTTATCATTGGATGACATGTATCTGGTTTAAAATATTAATTAGGCATGTAAATTAAACTTGAAACAAAAATAGTAAATTTTCTGCTAACATTATTACAACATTTTTAATTTTACTGAAATTTATGAATAACTGACATCTTTATAATTTTAGTGTTGACTTACCACATTTAAGTCCATTTTTTGCCTCAAATAATTGTCTTATTTTATCAAGATAATACACAAAAACTTAAGATCATTTTAGTTTTTCATCAGAGAAGTTTCTAGAATCTTAAAATTAAAAAATCTATACTGTTTTCTTAAAATTTCATAGTAATCAGAAAATGTACAAATAAAGAATATCTGACTGAAAACAACGGAGTAAGTTCTAATTTAACTAAAATTTATTTCAGTCTCTAAACAATCTTAATCATGATTTATTTGTATGTTTACATATAATGTACTTGTTTTTCTTTATCCATTTTAACAGCCTTTTTTCAGTAAATTTTAATGAACTGCTTGCTTTGTATTCATTTTTATTGTAATTAAAGATCAAACTTTACATTAGTCAGAAAAAAGTAGTAGATATTTTGTGAATAGTACATATATTTAAACCACCTAGAACTACCACTACACTATTTCTTCACTTTTCGTTTAAAAACATACAAAGAAAAAAAAAGGAATTACCACTTCATTTTAATTTGCTAAACCATTTACCTAGATATTTATGAAAATGAATAAATGTTTAAATTATACTGATAACTACTTACAATTATCGCTGATTAAGCTGAGGCAGTGTTTAAAATATTAAAGTGATTATAATATTCCTAACTATATTATTAAGACTAAAACTACCTATATACATAATTTCAATTTATAAATAAACTTCGTTACCGAGATAATAATACTTAAGTTAATATAAATAACGAGAAGGCATTTGAACCTGTGGAAATGTAAGCAGATTGACTATAGTAAATAGTTGATATTCTGTTGAATGTGACGAAAAGTGACATTTTAAGGTTTCGAATTGTATTAATCTTCATTTTCTATTCCGTCCTTCGGTTCGTAATTTTAACAATTTTCACGATTAAGAGGAAGGTACCTAAAAATAAAAACAGACTCAGTATTTCAAATAATTGGTGCCCTAAAAAAGCTTTAGCAGCTTTTTGTCCGAAATTTAAAAGATAGGTATTCCAACTTTATTTCAAATATTAGAGTTTGTATATTTTCGCCCACAATTTAAAATTTGCTCACATGAGTGACGTAGGTAATTAGTTGTGAGAAAAGTTGTCAACAACACGTGTTTTTTCATCGCAAGATCCTACCTCAAAATCCATGATTTAAGTTTTAAGCCTGAAGTTTTGTATGATACATTCAAATTGATAATCTTAAAAGTTCAAAGGTTGTGTCAGTAGCCCCATATAGCATAGATGTTGTTCACCAGATATAAGAAGAGGTTGTTTCTACGTTAAAACATACAACCATTTTTGGACAATAATTACAAGTTGCAATGATATTTGTTTAGTTTTATGAAAACATGCTGGTACTATAAAAACAGCTCTGCACATGTTAGTTTAAGTAATAAATCACACACGTCTTGATTCTTTCCAGCAGTCGTTCAAAATGCAACATTAGGTATAGTATACACAGCACATTTATGAAAGTCTTCTAACTCGGGAATTGTGGATATTCGTTAGTTTTGATTTAGTTTTATAACAACAGAGAGAAAGACAACAAAACAGTTCTACCAGAGGGATGATTGGTAGGTAATTTTGTGGACAAGTATCAATCGAAGTTATTTAATTATTTCATGTAGGTACAGTGGCAGATCTAGAAATTTAATTAAGGCTTTCGTGCCCTATGCAATCCATCAGGCTACATCGTCTGTATAAAAATAACGCAACAAGACAGAAGTCATAGGTACAAACCACCATACCTGTCCACCTCCCCATTGAGCCGGACCTAGTAATAGACTCGGTCGGGAGCCGAACTATTGGCGATATTTGGGGTTTCCACCCTAAAGGCGTTCCAACCCTTACAGCGCAAAGTGGATTGGAAAACTAAAACGTCTCACCTTTTATAGTTAAGGCTCTTTATATACCCATATGGCCCATACTGCGAATTTTTGCATCGATGCAGTTGCGATTCAGTCTCGATACAGTCGCACATCGTTTATCTACCTTAACGTACACGCACTACTCAAAGAAACGATGTACCTAGTTATGAAACCAGAAGCAGGCCTAGCGGCAGTGATATGGAAGGTATCTTAGTTACGATAAATATGCGGTACAACATCGAATCAAAAGTTTAATAATCGCTGGTGTTATCTAGTGTCGTGACGCAAAAAGTACTATGTTACGGGTACCCAATATTTTTTACTGCACCTCTTAGTAAAGTTTTTGTTAATCATATAGGTATATTATACCCCCTTGACAGCTTCTAATTCAAATGTTAATCTTCAACCTACCTATGGCTATTGACATAGCACACTTATGTACTCGTAAACAGCTTAATACCGTATAAGCCGTTTGGTATTCTTTGTATGAAATTCCATGCTGTATCGCGTAAACGCTAAAAAAAACATATGTACACCTTAAGAAAGATCACGGGATCTGGTCAAGAATTTGTATTACTCCGGACAAGATACCTAGGGTTGCGAAAAATAGTTTATAATAACGTTATATGAATCTTCAACAAGATTGTAAAAATAGTTTTGAAAACATAAATAAAAAGTATTTTTAACACAAAAGGCTTTTTTGCTATTCTATTTTTGATTGAAAAAATGTGATTTTTCCTCAGAAAAAGTTATTAACCCTACACAAATGCTCAACACGTATTTATGAAAATTTTCCCACCGTTTACATAGCATTTTATTTTTCTTGCAACCAGAGGCTTAACTAGGCCGTCCGGGGCCCATAGCAAATGAGAAGGATGAGGCCCTGCAATTTTTTTTTTTTAGATTTCATTTCCAAGTTAAAGTGCCAGGCCTTACGAAAGAGGCCCAAGCCCGTGGCTATCGGGCGTCGGATGCGGGAAGGGGCCCTTCGTATAAAATAGGCGAGCTTTTTTTAGTTCTTCGCACAAATTTAAGGGCCTTTTATATTGTGTCGGCGGCCGCCGGCGGCCTCGCACCTCAAGCCTTTTTAATTAACAACATGGTCAAACTAGCAGACCTGATGAAAAGTTATATAGTTATATTAGGAATACCTAAAAGGCCTTAGGAAGACCTAAAAAAAAGTTCACATTTATCAAATTTTATTAAAGTGAAAGTGGGGCCTCGGAAAGTTCATGTCTCTGACATCGTCATTTTGTCAAGCGCCGCCAATGCGCGTCGGGGGCCTTTTAGGATAAAGGTCCGTGGCATTTTGCTAGTTACGCCTCTGCTTGCAAGAAATATTTGCGTGTTGTGGGCCGACAAAAATCGTATCCTATACATAGCCATTTTCATCTGTTTAACGCCAAATTTCGTAGCGTTTGATATAACTCGAAGCCAAAGACGAGACGACGATGAAGATCTTTTTCTGATATGATAGGTTATAGCAATATAAACAGTCATATTTAGCGAGGTCGGTGCCCAAAAGAGATATGGTCCTAACCTGTTTGGATTTCCGATCAATAATTCAGTTTTTCAGAGGTAAGTATAACACAGGTACGACCTTAGCTTAGAACAAGACATTCGTACTATGGATGGATGCACATTTTGAAAATGGTATGCGAACGGCATACGTACTGGCATCACTAACACAGATAGGTCAGTAATTAATGCTTAATTCGGCTGAAGGCCCAGTAAGTAATTATAATGGAATAAACGACACACTAGTTATGTTATTTTAGTTTCGAGCTATTTTGTTTATGACAGTAACTTAAGCCCGGCTCACATTCATAATGCTAGCTAGCTATAGGATGCCATAGCATGCTAAAGCATACCTTAACATTTCGGCTTTACATAGGAAAACCGTTTTTAGCATTCACTTATTTCAGGACGTACAACGACCAAAAGTGTGACGTCGCGTCAGGCTCAATTTACGACTTTTTTGAACCGGGGCAAATCTTTGCAATGGCGCCCTTTGCTGCCTTTTTTTTGCTGGTGACAAGCTTTGCACGTCGCAGCGTGACACACAGCGGTTCAGATTTCGGAAATGATAGACATTCGAGATTGCTGATTTAAAAATACTATTAGTTAGTCCAAATGCAGTAGAATAACAAATGTGATATGAAAAATTTGTACGAACGAAAAGTTTTTTTTTTTGAGGTAAATGAGTGCAGAATTCTAACCTTAAAGGTCATTTAAAAGTAACACTTTTGCATTAAAGTTTTTTCTTTTCGCTATAATACGTTAATATATACACACATAACATGATACATATTGAGTTTGTCATTTAAAACTAATTAATGTAATAGATTCCTGAAAAGAGCAGTTTTAGTCAAACTGACAAAAATCTTAAAGTATTAAAAATGTATTTCAGATGACAATTTTTCCACATAAACTAATGTTTTTAGGGTTGCGCACCTGAACGGTGCCAACAGGACCCCATTACTGAGTGTACACTATCTGTCCGCCTTATACAGAATTTCTATTACTGCTTTATGAACAAATACTAAACATAAAAGGAAAAAGCGATTCCCATACCAGAACTGTGTTTTTAGGTCAACCTTCCCTGTTCTGTACCTATCTATTAAGTAAATACAAGGTGTTAGATATATCAATGGATCCTACATTTGTTATTGTACTGCATTGAGATTATAATATCACTGAGTATCTAAAGATAAGTTAAGTTAAAGTAAAAGATAAGTTAAAACTTATCAGTAGTTTGTGATACTGTGTGTGTGTTTACTTCGCGTTCTACGTCAATATTAGGTATCGATGTTCCTTTCGTCCCAAGAATTGAAGAAGTTTAGTGTATTTTTTTCGATTAGTTATAAAAATTGAAGTAAAACGAAAAGAGCTAAGAAAGAATGATTAAAATGAGTAACTCTAAAAAGGAAAAAGTTTTGGGATTTCAAAGTTGCGCTTCCAAGAATAGGTTCGATACACGCGGCGCACGAGCGAATGTCGTCATAGGTCTGAGACGACTTACAATTTGTATGTACAAAATATGTTTTTACTTTTTTCATGTTACGTTGAAAGTATTGAGGTCTAACCCTTAGGGTATAAACTGCGTTAAGCGTGCCTCTCGCGTGTCCATACAAAAACGACCCGCGCGTGCCCATGCGCGTGCACACGCTCGTGAGCCCGTCGCGTGATACTTCCGTGCAATGGGGCACGCATGCACGCGACGTGATCACGCATCACGTTGGACGGGTCCACGCGCGAAGCCCGCTAGCGTCTTTTTTTGGCAATTCGTCGTCGCCGTCGTCTTGATAAATAATACAACATTAATTTATCCATTATTACTTATTCGACTGTACACCTCCAACGTCAAAATTGTACTGAGAAAACTGCGTACGCGGATGCACGCGCCGATGCCAGCGCATAAGCACGCGAACGTGCTCACGTGCGTGCACCAGAAGCGTGGCCCGCGACGTGCTCACGTGCGTGCACACGCTTAACGCAGTTTATGCCCTTAAGGTAATTCATAACCAAGTAGTTGTGACAAGTTTGCATCAAAATCACTAAAATTGGGTATTCGCCTAAATTTTGGTGCAAAATTATTGAAAGTATTCAGTTGTATATGACGTTTCTCGAAAAACTATGTGAAGTAGAAATGAACATGTTTTGGGTCTTCAAAGTAGGGCTTCCAAGAATAGGTTCCATACACGCGGCGCTCGAGCGATTGACGCCATACGTTTCTCGAAAAAAGTAAAAACAAATATTTTGTCATTAATAATCCCAGTCGCATGACGTCACACGTACTTAAACCATTTTTACTCAGTCATTTATTGATGGATTTTAAAAATTGTTCCACTGGCTTATGTTTAGTTTGGCTTAGTTTTGATTTATTTTTAATGTGATTACGTTTAATATAGTATTTTCAACATCACTTAACTTTTTCATTCAGAAATTTTAAATTTTAGTTTTCGCCGATAGGTTTCATCAATAATATTTCAGTTTCATCGATTTCAAACTAGTTAAAGCAATGGTGCGTAATTTCAGTCTGGAAAAAGCTACAGAATGACTTGGTATTTGAGTTCCTGAGGCAATTTGGAAAAATGAAAAAAAAATGAGTAGAAACCGAATGCAAAGACAGACACATTAAAGTACACTTAAAAACTCACATTGTTTAAAAAATGTCATCCGAAACATACGGACAGATGGCGCGAATGGATTTATTTTTAACTGGAAAAAAACTTATAGCACCGGTAGCGTTGAGGAAAAATCTATTTTCGTGTAAAGTTGGAAGGAAAAACCTTCAAACAGAAAACCAGACTAGACGGGGTGGAGGACGTGCTAGCTCAGGTTACAGGGTACCGACCCGACCAGACAGGTTCGAGTCTCGAGTTAGTACAAGTTGTAGCTGCCATATTCCTCATTGTGAGTCAAAGATTCGCAACCTGTCACACTGGGACTTAAATAAACTTTCGAAATGCGGTGTGGAAAACCTCTGCTGATCCCTCTCAAGAAATTAATTATTGCGTGAGTTTTTATGTGTACTTTTTATTCATCTGCATTCGGTTTCTGAAAACTTTTTTTTTAATTTTCTCCTAATCTATAAATTTTCTGCTAATGAATGAAAAATTCAAATTGCCTCACGACCTCAAATACCAAGTCATCCGGTTGCTTTTTCTAGACTGAAATTACCATTGCCTTTACTAAAGTTCTATTCATTTTAAGTACAAGATCGAGGCCAGTCATATTTGTTTTCATTTTACAAAGTTTTTATCTGTATAACTAGAGTGAACCCAACAGGTTGGTTCAGAGACAGACCACTATTTCAATCCCGCCAACAGCAAAATTACATTTAGGTATATTAAACAATCACTGATTTTTTAATTTAAGAATTCTTAAAATCTTTAAATATTTGACATATTTAAACAATTCATAATTTATTTTAAATTCCATGTCAAGGTCAGCCAATTTAGGATTTTGTGGTTGACAGGATTTTATATAAAATTTCTTGCTTTTTTTTTGTGATTGAATTTGATTTTAATTCTTTAATAAATGTTATTCTTCTGTTCTGTGGTAATGAAATATTAACTTCAAAATTCAAGTTAATTTTTCATAAAGTTACATAGGTTACTTTTTGTAAGTTATTGAGAGTTAACTACTAACTTATTTATATACAAAATAACAGTAAGAAAAGGAACTTTAAAGAAAATTTGTTATTTTGCAATAATGTTATTATCTCGAAATTTTTAAATAAAACAGTCAATAATTACCTATCACACAATGCTTAACTCATAATTACATTAATAAATACTAGATAAAATAATCCTAGTCAGTGACATCAAACTAAAAATAATTGAATCATAACGGTGGAAATATATGCAACCATAGAAATATCGCGTCTGTCAGTCCGCTGACATGGCAGTAGGCAAATCTATAGTACGGCTCTCATTGCCGAAAATTAATCTTAAACGTTTCATTGGAGGTAGCGGACGGACAGGGCTGTGCTTACGATGTCGTTCTTTAGACCGGCGGCGCTTCTTGAGGCGGCGCGCCGTGTCGGGGTCCACGCCCTCCAGCCGCAGCACCTCGTACTCCGGTGGGAGCAGCTCCTCCACCGCCGGGCTGCGCTTCACACGCAACGTTAATTTCAAACCCCTCCTGGGAGGCGTACAAGGACACTCCTCTTTCTTATTTGAGTTATCAACAAGCCATTCAGTTCCAGAGGAAGAATCTTTCTTGGATTCCTCTGCTTTAGTACATTCATCATTTTTGTGACCTTTGTTAATTTTGCTTGTTTCTTTAATTTCACTTGGATTTACATTTTCTCTAAAGTCACATTTCTCATTTTGTAAACATGAATTTTCGTCATCATTCTCCAATTTAACCTCAGGCATTTTTTCTCTTGTTTGAACATCACATTCAGTTTTTTCAATCTTGACTCTTATAGGCAAATCTGTCTCATGTCCTAACTGAGATTCTTTTATATCACAACTGTTCGAAGTTTGCAAATCCAATTTAATACATTCATCTTTTGTTGCTTGACAGATATCACCTATTAGTTCAGTTTTAATGATGACTCCATTAGTTTCTGATAAGTGAGGCAACTCAGGTTCAACCTTAGGTGCAGTCAGACTTCTATCTAATCTCGACTCTAACCCTGTTTTAACACTATTTCTGCCTCTGCTACATGAAGACTGTGGACATGCATCTAAAAGTTTTTTGTGGCTCCTTAACACAATACCAGTATGTGAATCTCGACTACTTCTAGAGCTAGTAGAGCTACAACAACGAGTCAGCGGCAGGCCCCGGGGCGCGGCAGCCATCGCTGGCCCAGCAGAGGCGCGCGCTGCTCGGCCGCTGTCCGCGCGCCTTCGCAGCCGGTCTCCCCGGCTTGACACCGACGACTCCCTGCTCCCACATGTTCCTTTGCCAGAATTTAAATCAACAACATCAGCTATACAACCCTGTGCTAATAGTAGCTCAGCATCATATTTTGTTAAACCTTTTTGTTTCATTTCCTTCACACTCAGTGGGGACACTATATTTGAGTCTTGCCTGCCTGAAACTTGTGTTTTCTCAACATTTTTACTATTAACTGTTTTCTGCCTTTGTTTTGCTTTTGTTCTATTTATTCTATTGTCTGTTTCTCTAAATCGGTACCTAGTTGATTGTTCATCATTTTGTTCATTTTTTAGTGAAAATGCTCCTTTACTTCGTCTTTCACAGGTTTCACATTCACAATAGCAATTGCCATTACCAAAAAAATCTTCACCATAAAAACATGTTATTTCCTCTCCAACCTCAATGTCTCTCAAGACACGAACAAAGGCTTTGCCCCTATCTGTAGCTTCAAAAGTACAATTAGGCCTACAATCATGATTAATGTAAGCTGCTGGCCCTAGCCACAACTGTGCACAATTTTTTCTACAACTATACATAACAGAAAAGTCATTTTTGCCAGGATGAAGCAATTGTTTTTCTTCTTCTTCTGTCATCTCAGCAATACATCCAACAAGGAAATCTATTCGTTCATGTTTAAAAAATTTTTTGGTAGTAGATATTTTAGCTCCCACTTGTCCTTCTAGTGTGTATCTGTAACAAGGCTCAATCACAAACCCAGCCTTCTTGTCAAATACTCTTAAATAACGATTAATCTGAAAAAATAAAATAAACACATGTCATTTCTTTCCTATGAGACAGTGATAAATTTGTAAATCAAAAGCAATAATGCTGTTAAACCAAATATAGTTTTCAGGTAGGTGTCTTTTAAATTGTTTTATTTAGGTATGTATGTGTTGTTTACAATATATACCTATCACTGTTTAGTACCCACAACAAAAACCAAGAGTTTAGTTTGGCTCTAAGGCAATAGGTATAAACTTTACCAAGATTTGTGTTAATTTTAATGTTAAAATACTATTTTTTTTCTTTTAGATCCCTTTTTTATCAAAAATCTTAACTAAGAACTAAATTGATCAGACTACATATTCTTATTGATACTAACATGTTCTCTGAGTTTGTTTTGTTGATGTTTGTTTTTGCTGAAATGCCTGGGCATCCATTCTCCATTAGCTAATTTAGCATAGGCTTTATTGTAGTCTTGGGTTTGTATGAACTCTTTGATAACGTTCTTCAGTTCTTCTTTGTTCATCTTAAGAGGTCGGTAACGTATGTTCATTTTGTGTGTGCTTATGCCAAGATAAGGGTCTACAATAAGAGCAGTCGCTAAATCGTCGTACTCAGACAGCTCACGGGGAGTCATTCCCATTGGCTGCATCTTGTGGAGCACTTGCCGCCCTGGATAAGAAGCAGATCCAACCACCATCCTGAACACCTGATCGACAAATAACGATAAATTAGTCAAACGTTTAATTCTTTCGAGTTGACCGTGCTATGCTTAAACATTTAAATTAAAATATATATCACGTATTTAAAGTGACTCTGTCTGATACTTTAAGACACAAAAGAAACCAGACAAACAAATTGATTTTTTTATTTTCTAAAAATTATAAAAGGACAAACATGGCGGCCGAACAAGCGCTTTTCAAAAAGACACGTCAAACTAATTTGCACATAAAAACCTTCAAATAAATTAGTATGTAGCTTCGAATAATTATAATTTCAAGTTGATATTTATTTTTTTAAATACTCACTTAAATGATTAAAAACATGTCAAATTCATATTAATTTCTATTTACAAAACTGGTCCTACAGATACACTTTCAGACGCTCCCCTCAAATTGTAAGTTAAATAATTAGTAAGAGTAAAATTGGTTTAAAACTTTTTATTGAAAACTTAATTCATCATAAATGCTAATAGAAATTAAAACCGTAAATTCAAATCTACTCGAAAGCTGAAAAATAACCAAATCTGTGTAGCGTTCATTCATTTTAATGCATTTATGAAGAATAGCGTAAGTTTACATTAGGAACACAAAATAAAAATAGAGCAGTGATTTTGCAAAAATAAACACATACATTTTGAATTACCACGATTATTTTGTCTTAACACGATACATAACTACATAAAAATCACTGTTTTGTTATTTAATAGTAAAAATATATAACTTTGCTTACATTTCTAATCTTTATAAATGCCTTTTACTTTTTTTCATCGAAAAAAGACGAGTAAGATTTCAAAACTTATACAGCCGCATAAAATGAATGATAAGGTTAGATTATTAAAATACGTATTTAAATATCTCCAAGGTAGACCAACTAAAATCTCACTGTCACTGGACTTTCCACTTTGAAGATAATAATTTGAGTAGTTTTAAAACGTCAGTGAATAACCCCTCAAATACTAAAATAGAGTCTGGCCAGCGAAAAACGTCCACGAAAGGTGTTGTGAAACTTTTTAAAAGCCATATTTTAAAACTATCAAACTATGTTTTCGCTTTTTCGCAACCGATAGAAAACATTTTGAAACTTTTTCTACACACTTTATTTATTTTAATGGACAAATACAAATTTTGCGTATCTATATAACTGTGTAAAGGACTTACTTATTAATTTAAAATAATAAACATTAGATTAAAAAGAAACAAAGGCACATTTGAAAAAATAAACTTCAATCGGTATTACTTGGCGGGAACTCATTTAAACCTAAATAGCAAGTAATTATAGGCCAATTTATCTGTCATTTTCATTGATCTCTCTATTGTTCATCAGATACAATACAAAATTTGCATGTGGAGGTTAGACATAGTTGCTTGACAGGAATAATCCATTTATAATGAATCTTTTCATTTCATTTCTCATCAAAACTTGATAATAAATATTACTTGACAGTGGCCAAATATTAAAAAAAGTTTTTGCCATAAAATTTGTAAAGTGGAGTTGCTAGGCGGGAACGGAAAGAGCGAGTAAAAAATTATTATTATTTTAGTTATATGTGTAAAATGCTAGTGTTTTAACCAGTGAATAAATGTAGTGCTGTACAAATGTGGAGAAAGTGAGACACGACGATTTTGCCACTCTTTTCGTCATCATCCAGTATGTTTCTATAGGCAGATTCATCATCATCTTTCATTCTATCATCATCGTCTCATCTATCATATCACCATCTTCAAGGAAGAAAAAATATAATTACGAAGACTTGTGCTATATGGCCTTTGTCTTTCCCGATAAAAAAATAAATAAATAACCTCTATCAGCGCCGCGCCGGTGCGTGAGTGCCACTGTCACTGTTGCCAGATTGGGGGGAATTCCCCCAAATTTGGGAGGGTTTAAGTTACTGGGGGGCTAAAATATTGGGGGGGTTTTTGAAAAGACGAAATTGCGTTTGATGGATAGTTATAATCGAAAATATTATCTTTGAATTACCACTACTTAGTATAAAACAAAACAAAATCGATTTCCACTGTCTGTCCCTTAGTTTATTAATAACTAATCATTTATTTAATTGAATATTAGCATAAGTGATGTGGAGGAGTGCTTTTGATAGTCGAACGACCCGACCAGAAAGGTCAAGGGTTCGAGTCTCGGGTTACGGAAAGTTGTAGCTTCCATATTCCTCATCGTGCTCGAATAGTGGCGACAGATTTGCAACCTGTCACACTGGGACTAAACATAAACATGCGAAATATAGTGTGTAACACCTCTGCTTACCCCTCTCGAGGGATTTATTACGGCGCGAGTTTATGTTTACTTCGGCTACTGTTGTACCTCTACTAGTGTGTTTTTGAAAATTTATATTTTTTACGTTTTTTGTACCCATCAAAAGCAATTGATATACTTTCTAAATATAGGTTCACAGATAGCTTTAAATAAAAACATTAATGGTAGTTACCGGCATGAAAGTTATAGGATCTATACTTCTACATGGGTAACGAATTGGCGTTATAAGACAGCAAAAAGTTGTTTCTATTTGTGGTGGTATTACTTCCCATCAGGTAAATCATCAGTTCTTTTGTCTATTACTTTTTTTAAAATGATATCTGTAAAACACTAGTTTGCAAAGAAAATAGAAAATAGATTTTTTTTCTTAAAATTCTATTTTGAGGGGGAAAGCGAATCGTCCGTCTGCCAACACTGGCTGGAAATAAAAGTAAACAGTCTGCTAAAAGTTTGAACGTTTTACCAAAGACTACTATCCCTTAACGTTAAATTTATTTTACATTAAACACCTTGAAATTATAAAACAAACACGAAGCTACAATAGCAATTGATTAAAGTAAATAGCAATTTACAGAAATTAGGCTAAGGTAAGTAATAATAAATAAAAAGAGGTACTTTTGAATATTTTGGACAGTTAAATAAACATCTAAGTACTTGCTATATATTTGTTAATGTTTTATAAAAACTAAAGTTTTTACCGATACGTCACTTCGTAAACTGGGTCACTTTTCCATGAAATTGTTTGACCAACTTTTTGCTTATATTTTGAAAAAAACATCATGTAGAATATTTAATAAGAAAAAACAAGGGAACCAGAAATGTTTCTGTTATTTTAGAAAATATCAAGCATTTTCTAAATAATATTTTTTCAAATGAAAAATGTATTTTCAATATCAATGTTAATAATTAATGGATGATTTGTTTTCAACAAATTTAAAATAAGAAGCTTCAAAATAAAGTGACAAAAAACCTAGAGTTTAAAAACCTACTCTTTTTGAGTTGGGCAGGATTTTAGGGTCTTTTAAAACCAAACAGGTGACAAATAAATGGTTCTATTTATTATAGAAATAAATTCAATAATAACAAAACAAAGATTTCAGTATATGTAAAAAAAGAAAAATTATCCATTTCAAAGGACTGTCATTCTACAGGGTAACAAACAAGCAGCACTAAATAAAATATGTCAGGGCTCTATTGGTGGCTTTTGTGTAAACTTTAGATCATTTGTCTTGTGTTAAATGCAGCAATGCAATACTTTAGCCTTTTGATTTGGTGGCATGTCATTTTAAATATAGACAGGGAAACTGTTCACAAAATGAGGGGGCAAACTTGTAATTTACTTTTTTTTGTATGATAAAATCATACATTTACTAAGTAGCACTTATTAAAAATATAACATATTGTTTGAAGCATCAAATAGTTGATAGTTATTGTCTTCACTATTTCATTTTGAAGTGACAATTCTGATTTGGTGATACATCAAGGGACTGTAGATTGAGGTGTTTTATTCAATAAACTTGATTTCATTGCATATTGTATTTCCTTTTGATTTGTCTATAAAAGGCAGAATAATCTGCACTTTTATATAATATTGTGCTGAGACAACTTGTTGGCCAATGTACAGAGAAACACATATGTAACCATGTATGGGATGATCAATTATTATTGTGTAAGATTTGTATTTTGTTTTATGATGTGTTTAAAAAGCATTTTTAACATTGAAAAGGAACCAGGAAACATTAATATACATTAATAGAATCTATTTTCTGAAGAAATAAAATTAAACATATCAATAAAAACTAATTTGATAGTGTTATCAAAAGATGTTATCTTTGAAGTCTTTGAGCTAGCAATCAAACTGCTTAGTTCACTTGAGGGTCAGCTTATCAAAGCATGGATTGTTGTAGTGGGTATTAAAATATCTTCCATTTTCTACTAATTTATGTGAACATTTTATTTTAAAGGTTAAAATGGCACATTCAAGCTCATCTGGTTTAAAAAATGGACTCATAGATTTTACTGCAGGATCCTTAGGTATGTATCTTAATTTTTAAGTGTAAGGTATAATAACTTTATTTTAACAATGGATTAAAGAAAATCATTCATTCAATAAACATGATGATGAACTAATGCTTCAGATTTCATCATTAACTGGTATGGTTTTTAACAGATAGTTATTTATGGCCACAATATCAAAGAAATGATGATTATTATGTATATACAAATACAATGATATTTTAAAATGTCCACCAAAAAAAAAACTTGGTTATTTACTGCAAAATTAATATAAAAAATTGTTCAATTCCCTTTTAGGAAAAAGAATTTTAAATCATAAAGAGGTTCAAAAATGTATGAACCAAACACTCTAAATGATATATTATAGTCCATATTGATATGGACTGAATGAGTACCAACTGGTTCATTATAATGCACAATTTGCTCCACCGAAAGAATAACTACTGAAAAAATGGGGTTTATTAGCTGAGAGAGTTTGAAAAAAAAAAGAAAAATTTTGATGAACAAGGGGTTTCAGGTTTGTGTTTGAAGTTATACATGTCGTGAAAAAATGTATATTATTAATAATATTGACAGGATTAGTGTTGTATTGAATAGTTATAACTATTTAATTAAATAAATAGCCTCCTAAACCCGATTGTTTTCTGTGTTTTTCTTTCATTTAGTTAAATTGTGCATTATAATGAATCTATTGGTAAGTATTTAGTGCATATAGATTCTTGTTTTTTTTTGGACCATCTCCTTTATTAAAAACTAATAAAATTTAAATTAATTTAAAAGAAATGTATTTTTATGTTGGAATGAACATTGTTTGTTACACTTTATAGGTGGAGTTGCTGTGGTATATGTTGGCCAACCTTTGGATACTGTTAAGGTTAAAATGCAAACATTTCCCCATCTTTACAAAGGAATGTATGACTGCATAAAGCAGACACTAAGGAATGATGGATTTTTTAGAGGGCTATATGCTGGTACTACTCCTGCTATAATGGCCAATGTTGCTGAGAACTCAGTGCTGTTTGCTGCATATGGATTTTGTCAAAAATTGGTTTGCCAAATCACTAACACTGAGGTAATTGAATCATCATAATTTTACAAAAAGAGAGCAAAAAAATATGTAAAATATATCTATCCCAAATATTAAATAAATTTAATTTGTTCTGTTATATGTAGTGTTCTAAAACTTAACTTTTAGCACCGAAAATAAAAGCCCAAAAGTCTAAAAGTCAATAGGAATGGATGTTTTTTTAATATCTTCAAAATGGTACCATTCCATCAACATGAGAACTTCTAATAAAACTTGAATAAATGATGTGGAAGCACAAGACGATAATAAATATAAAATATTTCTCATCTAATATATTTTCTTAATAAATCATAAACAGATTGTTTAAAGCATGAATATGAACACTAAAATTGTTTGCAAGTGTTTATCAAGCTCTTACTGTACTGCTATAAATACGTAAATAACAATATAAACTACATTTTTATTATTAAACTATTACAGAAAGTAGAAAATCTAACAGCAATGGGTAATGCATCAGCTGGATTCTTGGCAGCATTCTTCTCATCATTCACCCTGTGCCCCACTGAACTGATCAAATGCCAGCTCCAAGCAATGAGGGAAGTCAATGTACAAGGATCACAAACTGCTGTATGATTTTTGGGTATTTTAAATCTACACACTTTCAGATTTAAGAAGATATCAAACCTCAATAAAAAAAACTATTTTTTAATGATGTACAGAGGAGTTTATTGTATTCATGATAATTATACTTAATCTAATCATCAAGATTTAAAATAATTCCTTTTATCATCGTGTTTTGATTTGGTGGTATTATTTCAAATGTATTTTTTATTTAAGGTCAAAGTGACGCCGATACAATTAACACAACAAATATTCAGACAGTATGGAATACAAGGACTTTTCCGTGGATTGGTACCTACTATAATGAGAGAAATGCCAGGGTACTTCTTCTTCTTTGGAGGATACGAGGGTAAACAGACCTTTGGTTTAAATGTAACAGTTTGGGTTAAATTAAATTTATATGTAGACTATTTAAGGCTCAGGGTTAGATACATATCCAAAAATAAACACAATTAGCTTTTGACTAACCCTTTAAAATTTAGTATCGGGAGAAATGAGACATAAATAAGGTGCCATCTAATTTTTTTATTTTGTGATTAATCAAATGGATAAGTCCTGTTGTTAGTTTATTGATAATCCTGACAATCCTGGAGCCTTAGAATTGTCTGAGATTAAAAGTATCCTATGTTTTAGCCAAGGTATTATTCAATCAATAACTAAATAAATATCTAACTTTATGTTTCTAGGAACAAGAGAATTATTAGCAAAACCTGGACAGTCCAAAGATGATATAGGCTTTGTAAAGACCATGACTGCTGGAGCTGTTGGAGGGCTAGTGCTATGGACAGTCATATTTCCGTCAGATGTTATCAAGTCCCGAATACAAATATCAAACAAAAGTCAAAAGTTTTTAACAGTAGGTTATGAAATTATTAAAACTGAAGGTAAGATCATTTTTAATTCTAATCAATATTGGTTCAATCGATATTGTTTACAACAAGGTGAAATTGGTCTTAAAATTTAATTAAATACAGATAACATTATCCTGAAATCTTGACATTAAAAAAGAATCAGAAAATCGTTTTTTAGGATTATAGTTTCGTCATATTCGTCCGTCGGTCCGTCCGTCCGTCTACTTCCAAACGGTCAGTTGTAGAAAGATGATGAAACTTTGTATGGATATGTGTATCTATCACGTCGACAAAACTGCGTTAAATATATCGAAAACTAAGAGAAATATGTTTCCAAAAGTTATTCAGTTGGAGTTGGAGATTTTACTCAAGGATTAGGTATTCTGAAAAATAAAAAATAAAATGTTTTTAGTTTTAAACACGAAAACAATCTGACTGTCACGTGGCAAAAAAACAAAACTATAAATAAAATTCTTAGAATTCCATAAAAAATAAGTGTAAAGTACGTTTTTCTATGTTTAACGGGATGCACCAATTCTGATTGCCAATTTTCAAAATGTTGGCCTATGGCAAGATTATTGAGTTAAAAATTTCGATCTTATATACTTTTGAAAAAATGCAGCTAATTCAAATAAATTTTACTGAAATTGGTAGATAATACTAATATCTTTAATCGACGAAAATTGCAGATTATAAAATTAATAAGTAAAAATTTGATAATAATAATAATAATCATTTATGTTTGATACAGGTGTTATTTATAATTTAATTATTGTCTCAACAAAAATCTGCCCTTCTGGCGTACTAATATTAGATTGTCAATTAATAATACAAATACAATTTTAAAATTACTACAATTAAATAATGATCTCAAACTTAAAAACTAAATACAATTCATTCATTTTTTTAAATCAAAATATTGCTGTGTGTCATAAAAACATTGCTGTAGACTGTAGTAGCCATTTATTAAGTTTTATTTTTAATTGGTTCAATGGGATATCTCTTAATTCCTTAGGCAATGCATTAAAAATTCTGACACACATTCCATACACATTATGACATAAACATTATTTTTAAAAGCATATTCGCTTTTGGAAGGGTTAACAAGTGTTTATGTATATGGTAGTCCCTTTATCCAATCTGAATGTTTGAGAAATAGATCCTTATTATTCCCAACAAAAATACAAATTTCTTTAATATACATACATGGGAGTGGGAGAACGCCAAGTCTCTGAAACAGTGGCTTACAACTTTTCAGAAAATGGACCCTACTTACATATTGCCCTGATATACTTTTTTTTGTATCTTAAATGCTCTTATCATGTCTACCGAGTTTCCGCACAGTGTAATACCATAGGAAAGTATTGAAGATACATATCCATGGTAAGCAGTGAGGGGTGCTTCCTCAGATACTGTCTCTGTTAATTTTCTTAGAGCATAAACGAAACGGTCTAATTTATCACATATACATTGAACATGATCTTTCCAATTACAATGTTTATCTACGATAATAACTAGAAATTTTGTACTATTCAGTTCATTCATTTTATTGTTTTATATGTAACATTTAATTTAGTTGGCAGTGATTGATGTGTTCTGAATTGTAGAATATTAGTTTTTTTAAAGTTGATTCGCAAATTATTATTTTGTAGCCATTCAATAGTTTTGTCCAATGTATTATTGATTTGTTGTTCAAATGTAACTTTGTCCTTTGATTTTACTATAATAGTAGTATCATCTGCGAATAGTATACACTTATGATGTTTGATGCCGGGTAAGTCATTAATATACAGTAAAAAGAGAAAAGGGCCAAGTACGCTTCCTTGAGGTACACCCACTTTATTACATGTGTAACCCTTGACTTTAACTTTGTAGGTGTCGATTTTTGTAATTGAAACTTTGTTTTCTTTCGTTAAGATATGACTATCCAATCATTTGCTTTTCCTCTTACACCATAGCTTTCTAATTTGTCTAATAAGATGTTTTGGTTGACAAAATCAAAGGCCTTTGTCATATCTAAATTGATAGTAGCTACATGTTCTCTATTATTAATCGCCTCTGTTACCTGTTTAATGAGATGAAAACATGCTAGTGTTGTTGAGCTGTTACATCTAAATCCGAACTGTTTTGCCTTCAAAATGCCATTTTTATCAATAAAGTTGTTCTTTAATAAAATATGTAATAATTTGATACTAGTGACCTAAAACAAACCATAACGACTTATTAAGGTTAAGGTTTGATTAAACTGTTTTTAAATGAATTTAGAAAAGTTTTTTCTGTAAAACAAACAGTTACCAAGATACTATTATATACTACTCAAAATAAAATAAGGGCCACGAGGTATTTTTTCATTTTGGTGTAAATTATTAAACATTTACACATTGAAAGTAGTAAAATATTGAGTATACAAACTCTTTGATACCTAAACTTTTTAATTTTGTAGTATTCATCTAATGCTGGCAACAATTTTTAATAAAATTTGATTTAAAATGATTTTTGAAAATTTTGATTCCATTTTCTTTGTCGTTTTGCTTTCCTTAGCTTCTTGGTTTATTCGAAATTATCAGAGTTCATTGATATCTCGAGTCAGAAACATCTTTTGCAATATGCCACAAGCACGCAGGCGTCATATGGACTCGCTGACAGCAACCAGAGCCGTTACAATGACTGAAGAAGGTCATTCGCAGCGATCTGTGGGTTTGCATTTGGGATTTTCTCGAAGAGCTTATCAAAATCTATGGAATCGTTTCCAAGAGACCTGCAGTGTTAGAAGAAGACCTGGTTCGGGCAGAGATCGCATTACAACAGCTCAAGAGGATCGTTACATTCGATTAAGTGCGCGCCGAGATCGCACAACGACGGCCCGCAAGCTGCAAAATCGTTTACAGCTCACAACGAGTAATCGTGTCAGTGACCAAACTATTCGTAATCGATTGCATGAAGACCAGCAGGCATCAAGAAGGCGAGTTGTCCGTGTTCCATTAACCAGAAATCATCGTGCAAATCGTTTAAGATTTACCTGTCAACATTTGGACTGGTACATAAACCAATGGGGCATGGTGCTCTTCACAGACGAATGCAAAGTTAATTTTTTTAACGATGATCGGCGTATTAGGGTATGGAGAAGATGCGGCGAGAGATTTTCAGAAGCCTGCATCCATGAAGTCGATCGTTTTGGTGGTCCAAATGCAATGATTTGGGGCGGGATAAGTTTACACGGCAAAACTTTGCTCGCTATTTTAAATGAGCTGCTCAGCGGTATATTGAGGAAGTTGTCAGACCACATGTGATCCCATTTGCCCAGCGAGCGGGTCCTGGATTCATCTTGATGCAAGACAATGCTCGTGCACACACGGCTCAAGCGACTCGATTTGTACTGGAAGCGTCTCAAATTCAAGTCTTGCCGTGGCCGGTGAACAGTCCGGACTTAAATCCCATAGAGCACATGTGGGATCAGTTGAAACGAAGAGTTAGAGACGGTGATCAGGAAATCCACAACCAACAGCAACTCATAAACGCTGTTAAAAGGGCCTGGGAAGAGATTCCAATGGAAAAAGTCAGGCATTTGATTGAGAGCATGCACTCCAGGCTTCAGGAGTGCGTAGCGAAACGAGTAGGCCATACTCGTTACTAAAAGATGAGCATGGAGTATTTTCTTTTGTTTTCAGTAACTTTACGTTGTTTTTAATTTTAACCTTGAATGTGATTTTTTCTTTTAAAAGCAAATAAACTTTTTAATCATTATTATTAGAATAAGTTTATTAGTCTACACGGTAAAAACAACATTAGTTTTCGTTATGGAGACAAAAAATAAATATTGGTTTTATTATTTTCATGGTACAGACAAAATACCTCTTGGCCCTTATTATGTTTTGAGTAGTATATTACGTTTTAACGTGTTACACATATTATAATTTTAACATAGGATCCTACTAGAATTCTTCCTTTATTTTATAATATAAATATGAAAAAATCGATTTATTTTGTCCAAAATCGACTGATAATGTTAAATGTGAAAAATAATGTTATTTTTATAATTTCACCTTGTTCGAATCAATAACGATTCTCAAATTAAATTTTACCTATCTATAGGTATATGTCAAGTTAGTGAGGTCATTTCATTGTCGAAGCCGAGATTAACATCATTTGATTTGTTTATTGTTTCAGGTGCTCTTGCTTTGTATAATGGACTAAAACCAACACTAGTTCGGACAATTCCAGCTACTGCTGCTTTATTTGTTGTCTATGAATATTCGAAGAAATTTATGCACAAATCTTTTGGTGAATAATTTGGAATAGTTTAAAACAATAGCAACGCATTTAATTTAAAAATTGTGCTGTGAATAATGTACCTAAAGGCGCTTTGTAGACATAGCAACTTGGGTTGCCGCAGCTGGCAGCTTTTTTCAAATTTCCTTATACAATTGTCATTAGCAGCAACCAAATGTTCCAATTAAGAAAACAGTGCCTATATATTTTAGATATCAACATATGTAATTTCATTTCAAACAAACAATTTCCAATAATTATGTAAAGTTGATGAAGTGATATTAAGAATAGAGAGGTTTATTAGGTTACAATCCTGGCGAGGGTGGATTTATGTGTTATATACAAGACGAATTGTTTTGCTTATTCGTCATGGATGTAGTATTCTTATCTATGTAGTTTATACCATATCATTGCTTAGTACTTGTGACACAAGACTATATCTTAGTGTGTATGTCGTGTTATGGTTAATTTGATTAATGTAACTTTTATTTCTGGTACATTTGGAAAAAAAGCATATCAACACATAAACAATGTGACCATACAGTTTAAACTTAAGGTTCAAAAAATTTAATATCCTCATACTTAAATGCCTATCAGTAATTTACTCTCTTTCATCTCCATTTTGTTCTACAAATATCTTTGATTTTTGTCTATTTTCCTCTTTCAAACTTCATTCTGAATGAGATGACATTTAATGAGTGTTGTAATAATTACAAATTGGAACGCATTAAAAATTTACTTAAAAATCTTTGAAATGCGATCTAATAATTCTCCACCTCATACTATATATAATTATTCGAGGAAATGTGTTGGAAACTTGAATGTGCAGCACGAAAGTGAACAAAGTAGCCCTAGAGATGACATCGAGTTAGAAATACATGAAACTGCAACAAGAAGTGGTGGATGGTTTGACATTTTAGAAAATTCTCATGGGTGCAGCTGTAATTTGGATGAAGGTGGAATTGCGAATATTCTGCACAAAAAGTGCCCAGTAATTACATTAGCACAACAACAGTTAGATAGACTGCTAATTGAAGGTGATAGGTTGATGCATGAAAATTCAAGATGCAGGTTAGGTTATTGCTACGCCTATATCAATAAGAATGCAATTACAAATTAAACATCCTATGGTATTTACGTAAAATATATAAATAAAATTACCTACATTGTGGCAATCAGAACTGGCCACAGGGTAGAGCGAGATCGTGTTTCGGTACCCTTCAGTGTGGTTGACAAGTTGACTACATTTTTTTTAGGTCATTGCTATTTCTATTATTTATCTTCAGCGCCTCCTCGGCCTATTGAGTTTATGTATTTCATTGTGTAACTTATCCTTACGCGCTTAGTGGTAGATTAGCCGCTCCTTTCGGATTTCCCTCGGACCGGCTCTGGTAACAAATCTTGAAACTGCTGCTTGAAGCTATAATGTAATAATTGTAAAGAGTTTGTTGGACCACGCACAATTTAAGGGACCTGTAGTCAGCAGTGGCGTAAGGGAAGCCGAGGGGCGACCCGCCCCGGGTACCAGGCATCAGCTTGGTAACGACGGTAACGGACAAGTGACTCGCGCAGTTATAAAATCATTTTTCAATTAATTACTAGTTTTTGAACTGGGGGAAAGGGGGGGATGCGTTATAATATTAAATCCGCCCCGGATGCTAACCTGTGCTACGCCAACACTGCCTGTGGTGTATATACCATACCTATGGATAAGATTAAGGTTTGAAGGTTTCTGGTATCGCGTAGTTTAAAAAGATATTTGATGGTTGACTTCAATACTTAAATTAAATAAATGTTAGTTGATTATTACTCCTATTTCTAGTACCTAATCTCACTTTGGTCCTTTTTTAGGTCATTCTGGGAGTTTTACACATTGTTGAAAGAAATATTCCTTTGTCAAGACCGATACAAATGTATCTTCCTGATGTTATTATTTCTTGGATTTTTATCAGGATTATTAATAGGAGCGGCATCATGTGGAACTTATCTCGGTCGCTTCAATAGTCCAATTCTTACTTGCATCGACAATTACTTCTTACCGGATACATATGGATCTTTAGAAGATAGTTTCCGCGCAATAGCATAGTTTAATGTTAATTTGGATAGGTTGTAAAATAAAGAATTACATAAGTACTGTTTAGCGTACTTATTTCAAACAGGACATTTGTTTCTGCTTATTTACTATTATAAGAAAGCATAGCATTAAAATTTGGAAGGAGCGCAGCGGAGGAATAATTCATGTATTAAAGTTTGTATGTTTGTTAGTAAATCACGCAAGGAGTGTACAGATTTGATTGAAATTCTGCACACAGATAGTTTACTATGTCCTATCATATACAGTGTTGTATTTGGTTTACTACTATTCATTGATTTCATAGGATTCTTTTTATCCCGTCACAATGACTCATAAAAAAAACGAACAAAGACGTATCAGTTTGATCAATTCCCTAGATGGCGCTTTATCATATTTCGTTTCTTTCCAGATTGTTATATTTTAATATGACTACGAAGGATTCATGTGTACATATAGACCAAGACGCTTATAGACCAAAAACGCTAATTGATCTAAAAAAACAAGCTTACAACGGTCGTGGTCAACTGTAAATGTGGATCACACTGCAGTTGCTAATTATTATTTATTAATTTAAATTAATAATATAAATTGTTATTTATGTTATACAATACAAGTCTTTATACTGTTAAAGCAAAATGTCAAATATACAATGTTATCACTGTACATAAGGTTTTAGAGCAATGTCTAGTTAGATAACTGCTATGTGGATGCACCTTTATACAAATCGAGAAAACACAGCCCTCAGATCATAGCAATATGATAAGATCTTAGATGCAGATGCGTTGGTCTATAGATAGCTATTCTTCTATTGCTACAATACGTCATGAGCGATGTAAAATTTTCGTAATACGAATAATTTTTATACAATCGTAAACCTCGTAAGTAGTATTATACAGCTACAACATCTTAGTCGATATTTTACTGTAATATCAGTATTGCATACCATCTCAAAAATAAATGAATTCCTTTAAAAATCGAATGACATGGGAAACCCATGATACTTTGATACTCTGAATGATAGATGGATCCTATGGGAGGCTAGTGAACAGAGGTAATTTCTGAAAGACTAGTTAGATTGGTTGTCACAAAATTGGAAACAAGTTGATCTTTTCCAAATCTTTCTTTAATGTAGCTTTGAAATTAAAAAAAGTGGCAAGTAAGGCAAACAATTTGTTTAATTTCGAGAGTTGACATAAGCTTTACAACTTTATTCATTTTACAATATTCAGAAATGATATTTGTTCACTAAGTCATAAGTCATTAAAGTACAGTACCTAAATATTTACAAAAAAAAGAAGTTAATAATCAGCCAGAGAATAAAAATATTGTTCAAGGATTACATACTTTACATAACTTATTTAGTAAAATAAAAGCTAAATTACTAAAACAAACAACCATGTTATCAATATTTTTTACTTTTCTTCACACCATTCATTTTCCTTACGAACTTGATCTTCTTCAGCTGCAGTGAAATCATTTTTGATGTTAAAAGTTTTACGTATTTCCTCTGGAGTCTTCCCCTTAATCATGTTAGCAACGGTTTTACATGTAACGTCCAAGAGCCCCTTTATGTCTAGATAATTAGCAGCCAAAATAAGCTCAAATAGAGTTCCCTGATCTACTTTCAAAAAGTCTGCATCCCATGAAGATATGTCATCAGTCCTTTTCTCTTTGTTCTCGTCATCTTCTGGTAGAGGGGGGTCGTCTTTATGATACGTGGCCCATTGAATAACTTTCTTTAGTATAGCAGAATTTACATTTGGTAAAGGGACAACTTCTTCTTCATCATCATCCATTCCCAAATCTTCCAACATTGTTTTTATGGTTACAGAACATTTTGCTATTTCAACATCAACATTGAAAATTTCATTATCAGAAGACTGTAATTTTATGTTCGGCATCTAAAAATAAAGGTTAATTTATAGGTTTACAAAGAGACGCCATTTTACATACATATTACAGAAATAGATTAATTTGGGAAGGTAGACTTATTACGCACCTTGCAGTTAAAATAAAATATTGCAGAGGTAACCAGAGATTATTTAAGGTCACACAATTATGTTATAGGAAAAATGAAGAATTTACAAGCCAAAACAAATTGTTTGGTTTTACCTCAACACATGAACACACACACTGACAAATAGTATTGGCAGTGTTGCTTACCAAATAAAAATCAAATCAGCAGAATGAGTCGCAAACCCTACTGAATAGAAAACAAACAAAATAAAATTTGGAAATAAATTTAGAAATATAAACGAGGAAAAAAAGTTTCGATAGGCTTTGAAATTTTAGAACGTGAAATGGCCAGATGCGAATTTAGAAATAATATGGAAAAACGCTTTTTAAAAGATAGCCAAATTTGTTAAAGATTAACTTTAACATGAGTATTACTAACAAGCTTTTATAGAATTAATTGTGACAGCCGGATCTGGCAGCATTGCTGAAAAAATTACGAACCTTAGATAATGCGAAAAAAGGCGGGAACCTTTCAATTAAGGCGGACTTGTTTGAAAACTTTTAATAATTAAAAATACTATTTAGGTGTGAAAAGCTTGTAAATTCAGTGTAAATAGTGTTAAAAACTTTTAAAATGGACGGGGATGAAGTCCCAGAGCCTGGCTCTGGAAAATCTTCGCGTAAAAGACAGTTCATAAAAGTGTTACGGACAATGGTGCAGAGGGTGAGAAATTTGACTTTTCGCCATATTTTAAACCAAATTATAAAAGACTATATCCGGAAAATTCTAACAGTTTAGAATTTAAAGTGTTTGTGCAGTCAAAAAATGAAAAAGAACGACTCGGCAATAAAAGTCCTGTCTATTTAAATCATATATTTGGTGCAGTAAAAGGTGTACTTGGCATACACAGAGTCAGTGTGAATAAAATTGCCATAACATTTAAGCAGTATAATATTGCAAATCATTTTTAAATTACTGTAGCTTTTTGGAAAAATATGATCTTAAAGCTTTTATCCCAGCCAGAGAGGTAGAGAAAACCGGAGTAATAAGATTTGTCCCAACGAACATATCCAATAAAGAACTATATACCAGGTTATCATCCAAATATGACATCATTTCTGTAAGAAGATTTAACAAAAAAATCGGAAATGACATTATTCCATTAGAGACTGTAAGCATAACATTTTATCAAGTGTTCTGCCACAAAACGTTAATTACGACCTTTACTCGTCCAGAGTTTTTGAATATATAGCTCCTTTGCAGCAATGCTACAAATGTTTTAAATTCAATCATTCAGCTAAAATATGTAATAATAAACAGGTATGCTCTATTTGTACTCAAGAACATCACTTTAAAGAGTGTAATAATGCAGAAAACATTATGTGTGTTAACTGTCAGGAACCTCACTTGGCAATATCAAAGCTATGTCAAACAACGTAAGATAGTTGAGAAAAAATATCTGCTTTGAATTCAAAAACTAATATTACTGATTTTCCCTGTCTACCTTCTGTGACATCAAGTAATACTTTAAATAATACGAAACAATTTACTACGTTAAAGAAAGATACAAAAAATTTAAATGAAAAATCGAATATTGACTCTACCACATTAAGAAAGAATATTCTTGACAGTTCTGAAAGAATTGATGTTTTAGTTCGAGCTCTCATAGAATTAGGAAATAAGGGGGATGAACAACCTATTAACACGGATTTTATAAGAAACATACTCATTAAGCAGCTATCAACATCAATTTAATGAACAATAAAAATCAAATAAATTCTTACCTTAGCATTTCACAATTTAATATTCAAAGTATCAAAACAGAATTCCCCTCTTAAATTTATTTCTAAATAAAAATAACATAGATATTTGTCTTTTAAATGAAACCTGGCTTAAAGATACTGATACAGTAAATAAATATGGTTATAATTTTCATTTAAAAATGCCATGAACAGACATGGTGGAGTAGGAATATTGATAAAACACTGGATAAAATATTCATTACTTGATACACCTTTTCATCAAGATGTACAAAATATAGCTATGTTAGTTCAAACTGAAAGTATTTCATTTACTGTTCTATGTGTATACTGTCCCCCAAGTGGAAATGCTAGAATGCAAAAATGAAAAGTATTTTTAAATTTGCCCAAACCATTATTCGTTGCTGGCGACTTTAACGCACATCATATTGCTTTTGGTTGTGTTAGTAGTAAATCTAGAGGACATGAATTATACGACATTATAGATGAATTAGATCTTTGTATATTAAATAATGGCAATCCAACCACTGTAACTTATCCCAATCGTAATCCTTCTGCAAAAGATGTAACTTTTACGAGTGGCGTTATAGCGCCACTGTGTGAGTGGCATATTAAATGAATTGAAAAGTATATGTGTCCCTAAATTTTCTAGAATTAGGAAAATAGGAAGGTAGTAGCTCCTTGGTGGAAAAAAAATTGTGAAAACAGTGTCATAAAAACTTATGAAGCTTTAAAATTTTATAGGAATAATCCGAGTATGGAAAATTACATATAATAAAAAAGGAAGCAATTGAAAAAAGAACTATAGCTGAGGAAAAAAAAAAAAGTTGGCCTAATTTTTGTGAATCTTTTAATAGGACAACACCTATCAGTTTAATCTGGAAATATATCAAAAAAAAATTAAGCGAGTAAAATTTAATGATAATAATAGTTCAGATGAATTTGTTGAGCCATTGTTAAATAAATTACAGTCCAATAGGGATTTAGATGAAACAGTTGAAGAATTATTTTCACTAAATAATAATAACACCGAATCAGAATTTTTATTAGAGTCCTTTACATTTAATGAGTTCATCCTAAGTCTTAAAACAAGACGAAATACTACACCTGGCCTTGATGACTTACTTTATATAATAATAATAAAATTACATATTACTCCTCAAAAAATCTTGGTAGATATAATGAACTTATTATGGAAAATTTAAATAATACCGGAATCGTGGAAAACACAGTGTGTTATTCCTTTATTGAAACCCAACAAGCCACCAGATAAAGCAGATTCTTATAGAACTCTTTGAAAATAAGATTAAAACAAGATTGGATTTCTATGTAGAGTCAAAAAACTTAATACCTTCTATTCAGTATGGGTTTCGGCGAGGTAAAAGCTGTGTAGATAGTTTTACATCATTAATTTAAAACATGCGAAAGTGGAAAAAAAACACGTAGTGTGTGTTTTTTAGATATCCAAGGAGCTTTTGATAACGTAGTTCCTAGTATTCTGATTAAAGTTTTATCTGAATAGTCCCTGGGCATGTATGTCAATGGATTTTTAACTTTTTAAATCAACGGGTTTTGTATTTAAAATATAATAATATGTTATATGGACCTCGAGAAGCATCTAAGGGCACTATGCAGGGTGCAACTCTGTCTCCACTTCTTTATAATATTTACACTAGTCAAATATTAAAACAATTTGATACCAATAACGTTAATATCCGTCAGTTTGCAGATGATATTGTTTTATATAGTATTAGTCCTGATGTCAATATTGCTAAACAAAATATAAATAATGCTTTAAAACATTAACGCAAATAAAAATAGTGTCCTAACTATAAGTAAACATTTATCATTAGTTGATATTAAATATAATGAGACTGTCATTGAAGAAGTTGAAACTAAAAAAAATATTGGTATAGTCATTGATAAAAAATTGAGTTTCCAACAACACATTCAATACATTGAAGGTAGAGCTTTAAAGGGACTTAATGTTTTGCGTTGTTTGACTGGATTATCTTGGGGAGCTGATCCTAAAATTCTAGGTATTTTGTATAAATCTATAGTTCTTAGTCATTTTGATTATAGCTGTTTAGCCTACATTACCAGTGTACATACTCGCAGACTAGACATTGTACAGAATAGAGCTTTAAGGATAATAACAGGAGCTATGTGTTCTACTCCTATTAGAGCAATGGAAGTAGAAACAAAACTAATGCCCTTAAGTTTGAGGAGATTTTATTTAGCACAAAGGTTTATTCTTAAAATGTTGACTTCTAATAATGTTGAAGTTATAAATTCTATTGGAGCTAAATCTAACAGTTGTGATCTTGATCAAATAGAATCGCCTCTTGGTCTTTTAAGAGGTAAAACTCCACAGTTGTCATGTATATTAAATAACACTAAAGATAAATTTAAAACAGTTTATACAAAATCTCTTTGGCCCTGTTATAGTGGAATTTATAAAAGTAAAATTGTAAATATTTAAAGATTAACCACAATTGTAAATAACAATAGTTAATATTTAGCACTTGTTTCTCAGATTCCACATTATTACAAATTATACACAGACGGAAGTAAAACTAATAATTATTGTAGAGCTGCTTTTTATGACCCACAGATGAAATTTATTCAAACATTTAAATTAAATCTAGAATGTAGTATTTTTACAGCTGAATCTTTGGCTGTGTATGAAGCACTTAAAGTAGTAAAAACTGTAAATAATTGTAAATATTTTTTTATTGTCACTGATTCTTTAAGTGTCGTGGAATCTCTACAGAATGTAGTAATTAATTTTAAAAACAATTTTATAATTTATATGATAAGAGAAATGATTTATAATATTCAAAATACGAACAAATTTGTTACCTTTTTGTGGGTTCCCTCTCACAGAGGAATAACAGGTAATGAAATTGCTGATATGGCTGCGAGTTAAGGGATTCATGAATTAGATGTAAGCAATATTTATAAGATACCTTTTACGGATCTTCAAGCCTACATAAATATGAACATAAAACAACTGTGGAAGAAATTATGGAGTGAAGATTTAAAAACAAAAGGAAAATGGTACGGAGAAATACAAAAAGACCTTCCAACAAAACCTTGGTACTATAGTTATAATGCAACTAGAGATTTTATAACTACAATAATTAGATTGAGATTCAACCACCATACTACACCAATGCATCTATGCAAAATTAATGTTATTTACAACAACAAATGTAACTACTGTGATAGTGGAACAGGCGATATAAATCATTTCATATATGACTGCAAATATTTTTCAATTCAAAGACTAATATTAGTGAGTGAACTTAGTGACTTAAAACAAAGTGATCCATCCCGCCGCTTGCAAGAACTTTTATCAAATGTTGAAACATTTAAACCATTATATAAGTTTATTAAAAATACTGTGACTAAAATTTAATGAAGTGATGTGATAAAGAAAGAAATCTCAAGCAAAGACATTAAATAAACTACGGTTATGGCTTAAAGGACATCGCATCCAAGCCAGTAAAAATCTTAAAAAAAAAACTTAGATAATGCATTGACTAAAATTACCATAAATTCATTGTTCTTTAAACCCCATATCATTGGTGATTTTAATTTTCTCATATAACAAAGTCAGGAAAATTGTAAAATATGACAGTTGCGAAATTTTGTTGTAGTACTTATTTTTTAAATTTAAATAAAAACGCTTGTCATTTGTTTGCCATGAGGGTGTAGATATCTAACTAATTTCTTTTTTTAGATCTGCTAGTGTACTTTAATTCTGTTTAATTCTTTAACTTAAATATTAATGTTAGTACATAATTGTTGTCGCTGATTTTCTATTTCTTGAGTACTATACATGCCTATAATTGGGAGAAATATAAGAATTTGTATACAAAAGACATTGTTTTAAAGAATTGTTTAAAATATTACTAGTTGGATTTCAAAAAGATAAATAAAGTCAAACTTGCTGCAATATTAAGCATGTGCTGCTTAATGTCTTCGTTACATAGATGAAATTTATATCCTCGCCTTCATAAGGGTTGGAACGCCTTCTGTGTGGAAATCCCAAATGTCCCAGTAGTCTAGCTCCTAACCGGGTCTGTACCTACTAGATCAGGCTCGATTGGGAGACGGACAGGTGTCGCGGTCGTACCTATGCCTTTAGTCAGTCTGATCGATTGTTTAGGGAACGAAAGTAAGGTCACGGTAAAGCTGCTAAGGCCTCCGGGCCGCAGGACTTGTAGAAAAAAAAGGAAACAAGAGGGAAATCAAAACTATAGGCAATCAATTCACCTCTTTGTAGTCAGCTCTCCGTCTATTCACTTTTTAAAGTTAATTGCTTGTTTTGATCAAGAATTACCTCGTGTTAAAGATACTTAACATGGACTCAAAATCCTTGATAATTAAAGAATAATTCATTGTTTAAATCATCCCCCAAGAAACAATTAAGTAGGTACCTAGTGCCTCACACATGTACGATGAAAACAGATTAATTTCAAGATAAATTTTTACTTGTGCCCTGTACTTGTTATTACCGCTGCCCTGTCTTAAATTCAACTCTGGCTAAGGCCCTGGGTGTGGCTTCTCGAGTTGATACGGCACCGCTTACTCAGCTTGTGCGTTGAGATCACAATACCTAACTTGAAATAGGTACACCTTTATCTACCACTCCTTTCCCCCTTTGTTTTCGAAATATTACAGTACTTTGTCGACAATAAGCCCAGGTTTGTATGTGGGCTACTAAGGCGAATTGAAGAATGTGAATGGCTCATTCAATGCGGCGCACTTTATTTTAGCCAATAAATGCGGATCATCATTTGCATCGCATTACAGAGATGTTATTCATTCGGGGCGCGTCAACTTTTACTACAATTTGGCTTCAAAATATATTTATACACTGGGATCATTCAAAAAGTAAAAAACTGACCTGAAAAGACCTAACCAGCGACATAAATGTCACCCTTTTCGCGAGGTATACCTAATGTGTATACGAGGTAAACCATAATACGCAGAACAACCTAATGAGAGGGGCCCATCCAATCTCCTTTGAAAGAAATACAATAAATTGTTATGATATGAATAAAATACTTATTGATGTTTAGAATATCTATATTTTTATATATAACATTTAATAATTAAAAAACCATGCTACAAACATACCCGCTTTTGTGGGATCTAAGGTTTATTATGTGTTTCTTAGAGCCTCCGCAGACTAAACTTTGTATCAACTGATATTTTGATCAGGTTGGGCTGTAAAGCGCACTCTGTTAGCGAGCACGCTGGCCTTACTAACGGTTGTGGGTGACCACACCAAACAAAAAGTCGGCCGACTAAACTATTGGCAGTATGCGCGCATAGAAGAGTACCATACTGATTAAGCAGTTGGAACCCAGTTTAGTTTGAAGACAATCGTGTACCCCATTAAACTTATTTGTCGGCGTACTTTCATACATGTTCATACTGATTAACAGGCCCATCAAATTATCGGCCGATACAAAGTCTGTAGTCTGGGGGGGCTCCCAAAGAACTCATTATCAACTACATGTCGATAGATTTTTTGAAATCACTTTTAACTTAGTATAACAGGAGTGCACAATTTAAAATATACAATCAGTAGTATTCCTACAGTAAATTCTGCTGTTGCAAGGCAGGTTTTCTTTGAAGGTAGAAAGGATCACTGCCCTAAGAGTTTTAAGTTCTCATCTCAACTTATCATAAATTTTACGAGTAATTGTATGTTATTTGTTTACTGTTAGCAAATACGATCTAGATCTCTATATTCTAACATCTATCACATTGTTAAAAATATTGAAAACACCATATTACAATGATGTTTTATACATTGTTTATGGAAATATAATATTTAAAGAAGACAGATGTAAATGTATAATAATATGCTTCATAATATTTTTACAAAAAATATTTATATCACAATTATTTATTTAAGTATACAAAACATTTTTAAATTAAGGCAATGGATGACTTTTCTGCTTAAATAGAATTGAAAATATTTTAAAATATTTGGCAATTGCTAGGCATACAAAACCAGAAATCAAATTATATAGTCATAGATATGTGGGTCTAGGTCCCTTGAAACATGGTAATTATTCGAAATATTTACTTATTAATATTTACCTTTAAAATAGTTTGAGTATAGAAATAGTTTCATTAATAACTTAATGTTTTAAAAATTGTCTTACTATGTTATTTTTGAAGATTATTTTATTAAGTGATGTTTACTGAACATCATACATATTGAAATACACTTTTATTATATTATTATTTATTATATATGCACTACTAATTAATAAATATGCATAAAAATTTCAGGCAAAATAATGTGCATCATTCATGAAGATGTATTAGTAAATAATAATTTGAGCAACCACTAAAAATACAATAAAGTTTAATATAATCTTTAAAATAAAAAAATATTAAAAGCTTAATAATTTATAAAAACTTAATTCATATTAGTAAAGCGTTCTTTGAGGCGAAAGTAGATCTTTAAAATTGGTCGCAAAATCGTGCAAACCATAACAGATAACACAAGTACAAGACTAGTGTATCTCAAAATATCACCAAAACTCCACCAAGTTGAAAAAATACCTAAAATAATAGTAATGATTCCCAATGAGAATGTAATTAGACCAAAGGAAGCATGCAACAGTTTAGTGTAGAGTGGTGCAAGGTAATGTTTCAATTTAAGACTGTAGAGAGCACATAGCCCACCTAACATTGTCCCTGTCATGAATATAAGAGAAGCCAGACCAAACTTTGAATGAAGTGACTGGAAATGAGGTTTTTCATGGATAATTTTGTTTGACATGATCACTAGGAAACCAATAATGACAATTGTTCCAGCAAATAGCTGTATTACCCAATGTCTTGCACTCCTTAAGCGTATGGGCATCCATTCTGTAGCCAAATCTCCAGGAGTTACTGCATTCACTGCTGTTGTCATTAAAACCAGCCACTACAAAATAAATATTAACCATTACTTCATTAAACTTTACAAACAATTGAATAAATATGAAAAATCCTCAATTATACCCTTAAAGTATGTCATGTTAAAATATATACATGTGATCAATAAAAACCATATGTAACTTAAGATGCCAAGCATTTTGCGTTTGAGCTGGTTATGTTTTGAAAGGTCACACCCTGAACAAAGTATGCCAATGTATTGTGGCGTGAGTAAATATTATTGGCAATATTATATTGTACTGTGTAGTGTAATACTTACACCCAATGATAACAATATTGGATGAAACGAAAACAAAGTAACTCCATTTGTAAAACAGCAAAAAGAAATTATGCACAGGAAAATCAATGCACACAAATTATTAAATATATTTATGTAGCTTGGTTTGGATGGAGCACTTGTAGGCGTTACAAGATGGGTTGTTTCAGAACTTCTATCTGCAGGTTGCATTTCGTTAAGGTTTTGAGAGCGATCACTAGCAAATTTCTCCATGTGCTTTTAGAAATATCTGAATCAACAGGTTACAGGCCAGCCACGTCGCGTTGTCTAGTAAATATTATAATCTCCAGTCTCGAATCAGTTTTGCGTCGAACTACCTTCCACTGAGCATGCGCTATGTTATGTCTATTATACTATGATTACGCATCAAATAGAAGCTCATTTTAATAATGTTATTCACGTTACATATATCACAATACCAATAAATAAAATGAAAACTGGAGGTATTTCTTCGAAAAACAACCGTCGTACCGTGTCTTTTGTTTGGTTCGTTCAAAATCTGTAAAGGAAAAAATTACTGTCAAAATTCATTTTATGTAGAAAACAAAGAAAAACAACATTTACAATATTATTAAATTCGTTAACATCATATACCTACCTAATTTTTGTCCAAACCTATTTGGAATAAAAGTATAGGTACTTTGATTCCAGAAAAATGTGGTGAAATCTTATGAAACAATAACATTCTTGATTGGCGATGCGTTAGACTTAACTAACGAGGTTTTTCTTAAATAACAAAGGAGTTCTTCAATTCTAAATATTAATTCTCTTAACAACATTTCTATTGATGGCATTTTTCATTAAAATGGCAACTTCGATTATTAGCCTGATAAACAGAGAGTTCGAACGTGAAACGTCAAAAAGCAAGTACATAATTTATCTGGCACACTAAGTACATATTCTTTTCACCCGGATAAATAATAGCTAAACTGACAGTATAATAAATACATACAACTAAGAATTGAGAAGAAGAGTGCAGGTATTATAGAGGGCGACTGAAAACTACTGCAAGAATTACATATCAGCGGCAATTACTTTTTTTTTTTAATATTCGAGACAGATTTTTTTATGAACCTAACTGCGGCTCTATTGGCCTTCGCAGCGTAACCGAACTAACCGCGCGGCGAGTGATTAACCCCCAGGGCGCAGCGTAGCTGCGCTTCGCTTCATTGCGTCAAAACCGGGCATTACGTTGGATCTACAAACTCTAATTCTTGGAGGCCTTGAAACTCGTATGTTATTTTAATTTTGGATGTAGCACAAAAACTGCTATACCCCTCAACAAGTGCAAAGTGCAGATCTAGACAACAGGCTCATCCTAAGGGCACCCATAGTGGGCTCGGACCTCGCTTAGGTGACGCTGTTTTGTACGAGTGAATCTATACTGACTACTGAGAGAGACGCTTGGTGTGGATGGGCCGGCCCTTCGACGCCAAGTCGTCATTACCGACTGGTGACACCGGCTAGTCTCATCGGATGTGACAACAGCCTGTGGGGTTGTCCAATGGGAGAGGCTCAGACGTTCCAACCGGACTGGGAACTGATTTTAGTTGAGGCTTCGAACTTAGTGTTCTCTACCTATACACTAAGGTGTAGAGACGGGGACCGCAGCAACTCTAAGGGGTGTCTCGGAAGGAGACCGAACCTCGGCCTAGTTTGCCGCGAGGGATGTCCGAATTGGACTGAAGCGACCCGGCGTGTTCGTATAGTGTCTGTCGTATAGTAGGCTGAAGGCCCTAAAAGCCTAGGCGGACGTCCTCTTCTCCTCCGACTCCGAGGACGGTGTACGCAATGTATAGTCGTCTGTGGGTTGGCAATAGTTATAGAATCGTCCGCGTCGTCTAATACGTTACGTGGGCGTCTAAACTTCGAATCCGGATCCGGAACGTAGTTCGCGGCTTCGACCACGAGCGGGTTTGGGTGTCGCGGCACGTTCGAAATACTTTTTCGAGGCGGTTTTTAGACAATTAGACACGGATGGCAACCGAAGGTCTTAGATAGGATTTTGTACTCGTTGGAGTGACGTAAGCGCGGTTTTATTGGCGTGGGCAAACACTACGCCGGCGTAGGTCATGACGGGTACAGAGTAAATTAATAAGTACAATTTGCTCATTTAATCGGTAAAAATTTACTGTTTTTTGTTAATGTTTTACGGCTCTGGATGCGAGTCTTTTTGAGCCTTATCGTTATAATTCATTCTTGAAATTGATAAATGAGATGAAGATGATAAGATAAACAATGAAAATGATGAAATTGCCTACAGTAACATGCTAGTACGGTTACTGTAGGCTCTAAGGAGTTACTTGGGAGAAAAGCGCAGCCAAATCGTCGTATTACACTTTCTCCACACTTGTACAGCACTAAAGATATTTACTGGTTAAAACACTAGCATTTTACTCATTAAATTCTGCTGATATATAAGAAAAGACAATAAACAAGATAATCTTATCTGACACTTCCCGTTCCCGCCAAGTAACCCTCTACCAATTTTACCGATATGTTTACAGTGTTGTCCTCCCTTGAATTTAATACTTCCCCACTTATACGGGAAGAAAATAATACCTTATTTGTGAAAACGAGAATAACTCTAAATAAAGTAATATAATTTTGTCAACTTTTATTAAAATAGTCGAAATTTTCAAAAATGAACCGATTGCTTTCCAAATTAATATAAAATAATTATATTATCCTTTGTTAATAATAAATACAAACAATATTTGACAAAAAACGTATTAAAAATATAATGTAAGTAAAAAAAAATTAGACAAAATGGCGATGTGTCCCATTTGTTCTATGGAGCATGACGTAATAGAACAATTTGAGAAAACATTGTCCCTATTTGTACTATATAACAGTTTGTACTTTTTTGTCTCAAATTGTTCGATAGAAAAATTATATATCAACTTCAAGTAGTTGAAAATAAATTAAAAAATATAGTATGTACCGAGTAGTTTATTTTTTATAGTGAACTGTACCTGGTATTGACGTCAGAGATTGTCATTCACGTCTTTCTCATCAATCATCATGGAATAATTTAGGAAAAGCCTATTCCCATTTAGTTCTATGCATTCACAGACAAATCAAAACAGGAGCAAAAGCTAATATGTAGTTCTATAGTACAAATAGGGACAATATTTTCTCAAATTGTTCTATTACTTCATGTTCCATAGAACAAATGGGACACATCGCAAAATGGGTAATACTCAAAAGCTTGTCTGGCTATCACTCGGCATGTGTACTTGTATGGTTCGGTTAGGTTAGGTGCACACAAGCCTTCTAAAAATGAACTGTCGACTAGTTTGCGATTTTTGTTTAATAATCCATCTAGACGGGCTACTAATCAAAGAAAGCCAAAACTTTCAATAATTTTATTTTAGTTTATCATCGTTTTGATGAGGAATGAAATGATAAAACGATGAATAATGTTAGATTGAATTATGAATCTGCCTATAGTAAGATGCTAGTACGGTTTCTGTAGGCTCTAAAAGGGGACTTGGGAGATGATAAAAAGAGCAGAGTCGTATTTCATTTTCTCCAAACTTGCACTGCACTACAGATATTCACTTGTTAAAATACTAGCAGTTACACAGTAAATCCTGATGAAAGAAGAAAAACTAAAAATAAAATTTCAACGGACACTTCCCGTTCCCGCAAATCAACCCTCTGTTCAACATTTTCAACTCAGCTGCAAACACTGACACTTGTGTTGATTTTTAATTATGGAAAACCAACATTTTACACATTCGTAAATTGTTTCAGAACGTTTTGACAGTGACTTTGACTTTTCCACAAAATCAAAACAAAAGCCTGTCTCTTTCTTTACAAGTATAAAACACATTTGAATCGGAGACAGAAATAAGAATTAGTACAAGTTGAGACTTGTTTCTGTTTGTTTCACTGGGTGGGAGGTGAGGAGAAGTTTTGAACGAGATCAGCCGGCTGGCAGGATAGACATTTCGTTATTTCATCATTAGTCATTGTAAAGTTTATCAAACGGAATATACGCGCTTACTAAACGGATGTGCACTGAGTTTAATCTTAGATTTATTTAATCATTAACTAGTGTTCGTTTTTGTTGACTTTGGTCTGACTGTTGTTAGTTTGTGTTGGTTAAAATAAATAAATTGTGCTGAACACCATCAGCGGAACCAATATGAGGTAAGTAAAGATAAATATTATTTAAGGAACTCAAAAAAATATGAATACTTCTACTATTTGATTAAATTATAAATTGAAGAACAGAGTTGTCTATAGTCTGATCCCAGGATAACTCAACTCTTTATATATTTTAATTTGTTTATATTAATAAAGTAAATTTATCAATAATTGATTTAAAAAAAAAACAATTTCCATGGCTCAAATTAAGGTTTAGAACAAATAAGCAAATGCTCATTCTATATCCACTTTATCAAATTATTTTAGTGTAAACAGAAATAAAGCATTATTTCAGGGATTACAAAGATTCTATGGAGTGCTCTAAGAATGCTCACTTGTTTGATATAAACCAGTGTATGAATAGTTGCCTAAAGCATTCTAGGATATTCAATTGCACATGATCCATGGAGCAGTTTCTTTAATGTGTTGTTTTGTTCCGACTCTAGTTTTTGATTCTATTATTGCATGCTGTTATTCTTTAGGTGTAAATGCTAAATACAAGTTTTTGTTTACACCAAAAGAACAGGAACAAACATACTAGTTCTAGCTCCTATGTTCCTTTGGTCTAAACCCACAAGGTAATAAATAATTAAGACATTTAAAACCTACATTAACATTAACCTACATAGACATTAATGTATTTTCAATGTGTTTTGCCCCTAAGGGCAAATGTTTTTGGATTACTTCAGAAGTGTGGTCAGTGTATTTCAGTGTCCCTTATGAGGAAATGAAAAGGAACATTATAATTTCCTGTTAAAATTTTAAATGACAGTGTTAATTTTTTAATCTTGGTGTTCACTGTACTATTGATAAAACAGTTATTATTTTATTCACAAAACCTCATTCTTTTAGATTTTCAAATAATAATACAAAAACTTTTAAACCTTACAAAATTTTATTGAATATAATTTCTAAGCAAATACTTTTTTTTTTAAAACAAAAATGCCACTAAAATATTGCTTTTGAAGTTATATTTTTATTAGATTGTAGAAAAGGAATTTAAAAGTAGCAGATTAAGCCATGTTATGTAAAAGAAAGATCTAGGGGTCAAAAAATTATGGTGATGTATCTAAAGAACTGAGGATTTTGACATCCCGCATGGATATTTTAAAATGTAAATAAAGCAACAAAATACAAAGATTGAATTTATTAAAATTTTAATACTAGGTAGTCAGAGATCAATCAAACTGCAATTTTGTAGAGATTAAAGATTAGATAAAAACAGAAGCAACAAAATTTATTTTGGAGTGATTTCTGAAATTTGACGAAATTATTTAGTTATGTATCTTAAATAAATTTATCGAAATACCGGCATCTCGAAATACCGGGATTTAACACCTAACAACATTAATTTGTATTACGACACTTCGACAGGAGAATGTACAAATCATACGATACTATTCGTTTTTAAGGCTCTTGAGTTTGATCGTCGGAACATATCCGAAAAAAAGAAATAAAGGTCACGTAATAATAATAATATAAAACAGAAAACAAAAGTTGATTGAATAAAAATGAACCGTTTCGTATTTATCGTGTCGACGGTGTTTGTTACAACGCGGGACAAGGCCTACCTGGTCCAGACGACTGTTGATCGTATGACTCACCTTGTATAGAATCTGGCGACCGATCGGTCAATTTGATTGAACTTTATGATAACAATTTGAAAATTAGTATTCATAATGTCTTTACTAAAAACACATTTATTGTCTGTGTTCTGCAATACTTCTAACAATCAAGATTTCAAAGTGATATTGGTAGGTATTAAAGAGCATTTCAAATAAGTTGATTGATAAATTGGAAAACCTACCCCCATTTTCGTAATTAAATGTTATAAAGGTAGAAAAAACGAAATTCACCTGTCGAAACTCGATTATTTTGCAGTCGACGATGTCGTCTTTCCTTTTACATTGTACTTCATAAACAACAGTTTGAGAGATAATAATGAACAACTTTTGTATATTATTTCTTTTAATGTTTACAATAACACCACACGGTTATTACAATAACATCAGGGAAAAAAGTGGAATCTACATTTAACTATTTGTACTTTTTTGGGTTTATTTTAATTAAGGTTAGAATCGTTTCTGATGGCATACAATATTATTAATACCTTGTTTTGAGAAATGGTGTGAAATATTACAAAAATGGATAACATTTATGCATATCTTAGTTGGACCCTTTGAGAACACGAATAAAAATCATTACAGTTTTAAAAATGTTAACAATCCTTAATATCTTAAAAGCAGCAGAGCAGGACCGGATGATATTTTTTTCAAAAATCCGTTTACAAACAGTCCAAACGTTTCGGATGACAATTCGTTTAAACTTTAAACAATATTGAGTAGGTATGTGTACTTCAGTGCTACCGCCTTTCCATTCGTTTTCTAAACAATTTTTTACGTTTTCCCTACCGAATCCGTCCACTTTAGGCATATGAGGCACTGCACTGCAAAAAGTTTCCAAATTGCTTCAAAACTGTCAAAACCAGTCATTCCGTTGCTTTTTCCAGACTGAAATTAAGCACCACTGTCCTATTTTAATACGAGTGTCATTAGTTTGTCAAACAAAATCCCATAATACCATTGACACTATGAATAATTATATATTATTAGGTGTCCCTAGTATTGACACAATGCCTATTATGTGAATGTCGCATAATATAAAAAGTTTTTGAGGCAAAATGTTTTAAACAGTTTCACGATCAATTGATTATTCCATTGCTTAAACTTAAACCTTTATTGTTATTTTTCTCCGAGATTCTGAAAAAGAATAACGACATGACTACTAAATTAAGTCTCCTATTTTAAATACTCTTATTTTATATACTATATTTGTACCAATGTTACATATCACTTCACTTTACAAAATACAAATACCTATACAGGCATAATAAAAAGGACGGAGGATTTGCCGGTATATTTTAACTTGTAATATTGCATCAGCACCGCTTGTTTTGGTCTCGTTTGACTATACCAAGACACGTGACGACGAAATTAAAATAGTGATGTGAATAAGCGTTTCGACCACTAGTCCTGCTCTCCTTCCACTCGTCTCGTGTATCCTTGCAGCTCTCCTACTCTCCTATCCATTATCCTTTATTACTTTTTGCACACCTCTCTTTAGGCTGATTACTCATGCTTTCGGTCCGGTGATGTGCAATTTGTAGATTTATTATTTTAGTAAATTTTAGGTGTGCTCAACTAAACTTTTGAACTAATTAAGATACCATTGTTAATTACTTTAATATGCAATTCTGCCTAATTTGTAAATTAAGATCAATGTGTGCCGACTGCTAATAATAATGACGCCACTTTATTCCAACTATGGTTGTAATTTTATTTTTTTATTTTACCTTGATTAAAGCATTTGATTTTGTATAGCTACGACTACGGTCTCCTTATAAAAGTTCATGATAAAAGGCGATGGTATTGGTTTGGTACTGTAGTGGCTATAAAATAGTTATACGGTCTTGAAAAAAATCTGGACAACATAAAATCATATTTGGAACAATTTTGGAAATGTTCAGTTTTTCAATACTTTGAGTTTGAATAAGTTCCAAAAAATTTTTGGCGCCTGTGTCGGAGGTACAAGATTTAAATATAATGGATGACAGGCAAAATAACCATTACCTACTTATTCACCGCCTACTGCTAATGGGTAAACCAAATCAGAAAAATTATAACTACCTAGTAACGTATCGACCTTGGATCTTACCACACACATAGAAGATGTGTCTCGTGCCATTTAAATGAAAACGACTTGAGATTTAACGAAAGAAGAGATAAAGAAAAAATAAATGCAATAGATAGATGTAAAAATATTTGTATTTTAAGATCGACTCTATTTGAATCTAGTCCCACACAAATGTTGAAAAGTTTTTCTTATACTGATACATTTTCTCACAAATGTTAGAAATGAACCCTATAACGACATACACATTGATTCAGCCCTGAACTAAGCAAAAACTACATTTTATAAAAATACTACGTCCAAGACCGGTAAGCGAAACAATGCGTCTTGCAAAAGAACACAAAGTTCCGTCACCGCCAAGATACACACCTATAACCTCTAGCGTAGCAGTCGGCTGTTAACACCACTGCGCTATCGAACTCAACAAAAATTGTTGCATTCTGTCTGTTTTGTATATCGGTTGAAATCATGGCGTCAACGGTACCCAGATGTAGTGGGTGTATTAATAGACAGTTACTTTTTGAAACCCAGTAATTCTCTTCCGTGGCAGTGGCAGCATCGTGCATAATTTTTTTAATAAAAATAATCCTGACTTATATTTAAACGCGTAAGTTTGCAAGGAAGTATCGATGAATGTATTTTTGTTACACTTTTACGCAAAAACTACCGAATAGATTTTAATGAAACTTTACATCATAGAGCTTATACATCAGAATATCATATTAGCTAAAATGTAGAAAGATCGTGTGGATTGTCCAAAATATATCGATTAAATTATTTAAAAAACCTATTAGAACCATTTTCGACTTTTACGCGGACGAAGTCGCAGGAAAAAATCTTTATTACCAAAAAATGTTACATATTTCCTTGAATTTTCACTTAATGAAGGATTATATAGACTAGAAACGTTTCAACCAATTTTACGAATTCAATTACTTTTTCAGTCATATTGAAATTAGAAGTCGTGGGGAAAATTTGAAAGATAAAAGTAATTTTTTTTACGCTTTTTAATTTTACACCATTGCGCTATGACTGTCTTAATGACAATAAACATCGCTTCGGTACCGCTTCTTGTTCGGACTTGTTTCGTCCTACGCGTGTATTACGATACGCTTACGATACGACGCCGTGTGCGAAGGTCATAACATTACTCCTTCTAAGCCCTGTAATATGGTAAAACACCTGGTGGCCTATTTTGGTAATGTCAAATTGACGTCACATCCTGACATAAACTCGACGAACTAATAAAATCGTACGTTTCTATAAAATAGTTTTGATTATAATCTCCTTAACTCTTAGATTATTGATAATAATAACTCAAAAAACTTATTTATAAATTAAATAAACTATCAAAATTTTTGTTTATCTGGCTGTATTTGACATCTGATGACGTCAATTTGACGTTACCAACACGGCATACCCTTATATTTTGTTCCGCACTTTCCGCATACAATGCTGTGTGTCGTCTGGATTAATGTTTACAAACGAATGAATAAGATGATGAAATGAGGCCAGCTGGTGGAATTAAATCTTGCAAGGCAGAAGTTTACTGGTTTTTTGAATACTTGCTTGCTAGCTAGTGATTTTTTTTTTAATCCATCAATAAATAGCTGAGTTATAGATGGTTGAAGTTTACGTATTTTATCTCGGCACGTCTGCTGCCTCTGACTCGCGTGCGACGTCATACGATTGGGACGACTTATTATTTGTATGGATTTTTCGCTTACAATTTTGATGTTTTACGAATATATGGATGGATCCAGGTCTCAACTTGCTTCCATTACTAGCGACCTCAATGGCGCAGCGGCGTAAACAGCTGGCTGCTATGCAAGAGATTCCGGATTCAGGGTCCAGCGGGGGCAGAATTTTGTGTTATTTGCAAGGTACATTGATTCGTTTACCGGTCTTGAATGTAGTGTTATTTTCTTCTTACTGCAGTTCTGAGTCAATGCGTGTGTCGTGATGTGTAAATTATAATTATTTTATTTAGCGTTTTTTAAATAAATGTTTAATTATAGAGATAAGTAGTATTTTAATATGCAGACCTTAAAACCAAACAAAAATTAAGCAAAAATTCATCGGGGTCTAAAAAAGTAGCTAATGAATGACGGCTGAAAAGACGGAGTCACAAGCCATACATTTCTGACTTAGCAAATAAAAAACACTTTAATTTTTTAGGAGGGTGGTAGTGTTGGCGGCACTATGCGTGTCGCTGGCGGCGAGTCAGCAGTTCGCGTGCCAGGAGGACGAGCAGTGCAACAGCGGGCTGTTCTGCGAGCGCGCCACGCTGCAGTGCCGTGAGTGCCGGCGCTGCGACCTGCTGCAGCGCGGCGCGCCCCCGGTGCCCACCGCCTGCGTACGCTCTGTCGCTGAGTGCGGGTCTTGTTTCCCGGGGTAAGGCTTCAAACTTTAATGCTTTTGAATATTACATATTACCATAATCCACAAAAAATAAATGTATGAAATTGAAACAAAATAAAATAGCATTGCAGTAGTTAATTGGTGAAGTAGGTAGTAGACGTCCAAAACCATCCATCATTCTCAGCTTAAAGTTCGTCAGTAAGGATTTAGGATTGTGTATTAATCCAAATTTTGTATAATGAACAAAAATAGTGTGTTACAGTCACTCTTTCAATCAAACAGACAGATGTAATGAAGGTAGTTAAAACAATCACAACATGTGTGAGCGTTAAAGTCTGTTGTTGTTTATATGTACATATGCGATGTATGATGTGTGATATACAAGTACATACTACAAGCGCGCATTGCGCACTATATCGGTGTAGAAGGTACGTGAACACGTCATAAAGGACAATGCTATGATTGCAAGCTTCGCATTTACTGCTTTAGCCACCCGATACGTAACGATAATAAACAAGTGTTGTCGACGTTTTTATTATCATAATTTATATGAAACTTGTTGCACTATTGGTCACTTTATAATGTACAAATCTTGTTCCGTTTGTTACGTTCTAATAGAAATATTACGAATGAGAAAGCAACTTACTGTCGGAATCGGAATCTTGGGACAATTCACTAGAATTTCCTGAGTCACGGCTTAAGTCGTAGATGCGTAAATAGGTTCATACGCACTTATATACCTACATATACTAAATAAGTACCTATGCATGACACTAGACCTGCCTACCTCCCTATCTTGTTCATTTACCTGAAGCTGTATTTGAACTCAGTATGATATTAAAAGGGGATCATTTAAAAGGTAAATAATTCAATTTGCATTAAACATCAGATAAGCTTTCAGTGTGTTTCAAACTGAGTAAACTACTGGTAAAACAAGTATTTGGAACGTTGCCATAACCCTAATGAGATGTGTCACGGTTATTTATTACTTACCGCCAGAGATAGAACTATTGAAAGGAAATTTAACAGATGCAGTAATCTCAACAATAGATTTTATCTTTAAATGGATTCAATTACTTTATGTATTCGTATATTTTAACTATGTCTTATGATATTTAGTTTTTTCGGTGATGGTTTTTGATTTATAGTAAGATAATAACATTAAATATTTTGGCTAATACCTATTCATTATTGTTCTATTAGTAGGGTAGATCACTATTTTATAACAAGCGTTTATTCATCCTTCGGGTTTGAGCTTTAAATATTATTTTAGAATTTTTCCAAAATTTCAAGCGTTAAATTTTATAAAGGCTTAAGTTTAAAAGAAGGGAAATCTTTTCAAATTTTGCATGTACGAGCTGTTATAAAATTTAACGATTTTTGGCTAAACAAGTCACCGATTTCTCCAAAACGGGTTACCCAATTTGCATAATCCTATAAAAGTTACACTACAGTCATGAGATATTAGGCATTATTAATAATAACAACTTTTGTGAAGTATCCAATATCCTCGGTGATAGTGCAATTCTGCGTAACTAACATATTACCTATTTACGGTAATAAGCAATCGATCGCGAAACTACAAAAAAGGGAAATTCTTATTTATGAAATATTTATTTTTTGTCACTCATGAAAATAAAATTTAGTTCCGTGGTATCTTTCACTGTTCTTTAGCTCGCGCCGCATTTAACCATTACCGATAATGATATCTAAGCTATCGTCTGTATTTTATAACAATACGTATGACAAATTTTATTTTGCATATTTTCTAACGTTCTTCTCAAACCCTGCAGATTAGTGGAAGATAAAAGCGGCGACGTGAACGCTCAGTGCGTCTCGCCGGAGCCCGGAGTAGAGAGTGAGGTGTCTCCGTACGTGTGGGTCGCCGTCGCGCTCGGAGTTCTGCTGCTCGCGCTCGCACTGGCTATTGTGCTGTACGTGCTCAGGCATAGCGACACTATCAAAATTAGAGCTTGTGAGTATACGTAGCTTCTATTTGTTTCTTATATTTGTTTAGTTGTTGGTTAGGGGATAGAAAAAATTATGCTAAGCTCGAAGCATACTCATACATAACGTGACATAGCATAACGTTGAGAAACCCCCCACATTCAAAATCATACAATTACGCTAGCGCTGTCCTCTGACGCGAGAACATTACCTTATTACTTCTTATTACAGTAATAGTAAATAAAAACGAAGTACCCACGATGACAACTATTCGAGCTAGCAAAGCTTGTGCTATGGTTAGTAATAAATCAAGGATCAATATAATAGAAAACTCAAAAACATAATTACAAAACATCTACTACACGTAAATTCTTGAAGTTTAGGCAGATAGGTTTTTTTCATAAATAAATACGAGGCTGTGCATGTTTGAAGTATTCCCATTAATTGAAGTATGGTAAATAAACGTTTATTATTTATCAATGGTTGCTTTACAATAGTATTTATTACGCAATAGATAACGCTACCTACCTCCTAGACTAGGTCGTCCGACACTACTTCACTGATAATATAGGATCCTTTGATTGGTTGATATCTTGTCATTAGATTACAGCGCGGATTAATTACTTGTTATCTTTGTATCTGACCACTATGGTCTGATTTGGTACATTCATACATTTTGTTATTTTCAGACATACTTTAGATGCAAACGCTAAGTGGTTGCTAACTTGTTTATTGAGTAGTATCTCGTGAGTGATTCTGCATTTAGCATTAAGTGATTAAACTAAAGCGTGATGTGGGTTGGAAAATGATAAGAAATAGTATCCTACCAAGCTTATACACTCAACTTAGTTCACGCAAATCTCGTAGAAATTTTAAACGTAATTCGTGAAAACGTATCCTTTAACTTACCATTTATCTCCTTAGCACATTTTGGAAAACATGCAGATTTGCTTCGGAGGCTCGAGATCCTGAAAAGTATATGAGTTCTTAGACTTATCTTAGAGTGTAGAAACCCAGACTTGGCAGTTAGTGGCATTTTGCCGTTATGCCAGCAAATAGTTACGCCACTGAGACAGACAGGGTTAACTTCTCATTAGTAATATACGCTGTTGTTGCTGTATGTTGTATAGCGACGCGTACGTCCGTGCAGCCGGGCGTGGCGGGCGGCGTGGCGGGCGGCGTGGCGGGCGGCGCTACGAGCGTTGCTAGTGCGCCTGAGTTACCGCCACCGTACCACGCGCACTACTCACTGCAAGCAGACCACGACGTGGAAGCACAGCATGATGGTAATTATTCTTGTTTATCAAATATTATGAGCAAACACGCTGACGCTAATTTAAAAGTGACTTGATGGAAATTATGCAGATATTCATAATCGATGAAAATTAAAAAATCGTCTGTCTGTCAGCGGGCTGTATGTCATGAACCATAATAGCTAGACTCGTGAAATTATCAGCAAATGTCTATTTCTGTTGCCATTATAACAGTAAATACTAAAAACATACAAATTTAAAAATACTCCCATGCAATTGAAACGTGTAATTTTTTGCCTGCCCTTGTTTCTTACGTAATTATCTAAAAGCACATAATGTTCAATCTTAAAAGATGGTACGGAACCCATAATGGCCCTCTCCGACTCACTTTTGACCGTTTTTAATAACAAAATAGTTAATTATGGTTTCTTACTACACAGTACCAAGATTTAGTAAGAATATTAAAAAAAATTATATTTACACTGGAAGAAAAACCATTGTCATTCTTTCCGACGGTAACTTTTATTGCTAGTGTAAATTATTGGCAAGTTTAATGAGTTATTACATACATTCAGTGCCGGCCCGAGCTTTTCTGGCACCCTAGGCGAATTGCTAGGATGTTGCCCTTGTAATAGTAAGATCGTGAAAAGTGCGTGAATATGTGAATATATATAATTTTACAGGTGTTAATTAAAATTAACACTTGTAAAACCATTACTTGAAAAAAAAAAATTCAGCCGGCTGATTAGCGCCCCCTAAACCGACCTATGCGGTGGCCGCCTAGTTCGCCTATATGATGGGGCCGGCCCTGCTTTACATTATATTTGAAAACTGATAAAAGACAGGTTTTTTTACCTTATGTACCTAACTGTACCGCAAAATTTATAATGTAGTTGTTATAAATTGGTAAATGGTTTATGTTTGCAGAATCGTCTCGTTTGTACGCGAAGCCGATGCCAATGAATGGAGTGTCACGCGAGCCCGCCGGGAATCAGGCGGCCTTTATGTACAACACGCCGGCTTATGTACGGACCAATCAGCAGGCGCCAAGGTAAGTGATATTGTTTTATATTCTATGTTTACTACCTATGATTGCGATCAAGATAAACTTGACAACGCGTTTAGCAATGTCTTCAGTCATGTCTCAAGAATACAATGCAATATGGTTGCGTTTATTAATTATTATCTGTCAGGATTCTTTCCAAATTTAGGTGAACCTATTTTCAACTCGGAAAAAAATGAATAATTGAATATTTTGATTACATACAGGTTACAGGTTTCTAATATTAAAGTTACTTAAAACAAAGTGTGGTAAACAGACACAATAGTGTCATTTGATACAAAGCTAATAGGTATTTCATAAAGTCGTTGCGTGTTTTAGATACGATGGTCGTCGCGTATCGGATGGGGAGGAGTCGGATCACGAGACATTCACAATACACGATGAGGACACGCGTGAGAGTATGTGGACACCGAGCGACAACAACACCGCCAACACTAATAACAACACCAAGTAAGTACCACGTTATATGCCTTGTATGTATGTTATGTTACAGCGTGATATTCTATTTTAAGATATACCAATTGTATTTTGTATATAAAATATAAGGACCTTGTTTAAATTAAGAAATGGCCAACCACCCTGGTAAGCCACACTGTTTTGCGATGCTCCTCACCTTTGAGCAAAAAGCAGACCAGAGTTATGGTCAGGACTAACAGCAAAAGTTTAAGCACCCAGAGGCTAGAAATCAAACAACAACAATACAAATATGCAACTTATTTAAGTGGCTTATTGATTTAATTTCGTAGGATATTAAAGTAATGTTTATTTCAGCTACGTAGTGGCCCCACCGCCTGGCACCGCGGCTGCAACCGCTGCACCGCGCGGTGAGCTCGCGCCTGCAGCTAGCAAAATGCTTTGTGTCCTACAGGTGTGTGATTTTAACTTATAATTTTGTACTTTTAAGGAAACAATCAGACGTACCATGTGATTGTAGTAAGTAGTTGTCATTTAAACTGGTACAAAGCAAAAAGTATTACTTGAGCTTTTACGACCATGAACCTTTCAATCTTTCAATCAAATTTCTTTCTTATCACATAGAGAGATATTTTCCTGTATATTTCTTTTCAACATGCAGATCGGTTTGGTATTAGCTAGCATTGAAGTCTTGTCAGAATAACAAATAAAACTTTTATGTGTAATGAAGATCCAATATCAAACCATTTTGAGGATTCGTGATTGTAAACACTTAAACGTCAAAATCTACTTTAGTCTAATCAAATGAAAATGATGAAAATTGCATTTGGCTGTTTAGCAGGACACGAACAACAACCGCGGCGACCCCCCGGGCGCTGCGAGCGCGGCCCCGCCCCCGGGCGCCGCCCCCCCCGCCGCCGCCGCCCCGCCCCCCGCGCCGCCCGCCGCGTACGTCATCAGCGTCGTGCAGAACATCAACACCGTGCACCAACGCAATGACGTCACGCTCTAGCCACGGTTTAGCCCCCACCAACGATATTCAAGGCTGAAACTCCAAATCCGGTTGCAGTACGTGTGCGTTGGGCCATGGTTTGTAAAGTATGAAAGTCTGTGAACTATGTCATATCGAGTGCAGTCTGTCTGCGGTGCTGTGGTTCATAGATACTGTACAATCCCTCGCGCTCAGTAACGGGCCTTACCGCATCCGGATTTGACGTGTTTTCGCCCATAGCATGTACGTCCAGCTGTTACCTGAACAAGTATTTAGCTTGTAGTGAATATAGATAGGTGTTGTGATTTTTGACATTTGTATAGTGCTTTGAGCAGTGGATCTGAAGGTTTGATGTATTGATGGCGGTGCTAACTCCACTTTTGTGTGCTCAATGATTGCTTATCATTTAAGTATGAGGTTTGCTCAATTTTTCCATTGAGATTAATGCATTTACGAGTACTTTACCTGGTTAAGTTTCATGTTGTAATCAATATTTTTATAAAATTACTCAAAGTGGATATTCAATTTGTTGGTGTTAGTTTTGTCTAAAACTATTTTTAAATTCATTTAATTATAATTCATTTTCATTGTGATTTTGATTTCATAAATTAAATAGTCGTATCTATTTTGTATTTTTAAATACTTAATATGTCATGTTTCTATATTTAGTGATGAGTGTTCTGGTTAAATAACTTGTGTTTGATCTCGATGCCATTGTTACTTAATGTATGTTATTTTATTTAGAACATTTTAGTTATTTTTATAAGTCTACATTTGCCATAGCTATATTATTAAGTATAGTCACGTTTACTAGAGCATAATATGCATTTAGAATGTCTGAATTATATTTATAAGCAAGCAAATAATATTAATAAATAGATCGGATTGATAAACAAGAAGATATATTTCTATCCATAACTTTTTAAATAAATTTTTATATCTGACAATCAGATCTGATTTTCAAAATTTGAATACTTGGTTTATTGAGTAAACATTATCAATAAGTCAAGTATTCACAAAAATGGGTTAAAAAATTATTGTCTTCCAAAAAAAAAATTAAAGCAATAACTTAATAATAATAAGGTATGTTATTATACCTATACATATATATTATAAGGAACTTGAAGCCAAACCTCTTTTTAAGCATATTGTATGAAGTTCCTTTTACATTCTTTAATTAATAAAAGCATGTAATCATTTTAATATTATATATGTTTTAAATGGGAGATATTACGAATTGTCAAGTTCTAGAATTACTTTTGGCAACTAAATAAAAAAATCTAAGCACAGCCTGACCAAAAATTATGGATATTTTTTGTAACATTAAACATAATATGTTCTGAAAAAGTACTTTACTCTCATAAAATTTCATGAATTAAAAAATATGGTATGATTATAGATTTTGTAAAAACGTCTTAGAAGTTGTTACTGTTATAGCATTGCATAGGTTCCATTTGAATATAACCAATTGCAGTTACATCCACAGATGTTATTTATCGCACAAATATAAAATCAATACATATTCAATTTAATGTTTGTGCTAATCGGACTGATTCTCACATTGAAAATAGATTTTTTTAATCTGCGAAGTCTGATTAAAATTTACATTTTACAATTTTTTCCTGATTTAAATTATTGCTGTCTTGTAATTATAAGATAAGGTTTTGATTGATAAAAATCTTGTATGATTTAGTACAAGAAAATGAGGATCAAGTAGGTGTACTGGCCTGTGTATTTTACAAAATAAATCTGATTAAATATGTTAGGTATTGTAAATGTTTGAAATTTCTTCAAAAAATGCCTTAACACGATGAACTGGCTGTGATGATAGCACACTTACATAACAACAATGTTATCGTTATTGTAGACTTCTTATTACTAGTAAAATATCTCTAGAAATTAGGGGTGATGTGTTATTTTCTTTAATTCTAAGTTATTTTTTACAAATAAAAAGTTTTAATAATTTTTGGTTTCATTAAAATACTTTTATCGTTTTGAGGTGTACGTCAGAATTACTGTAAACTTTGAGGGTTCAAAAATCAAAATCGGAAATAATTTTATTCCGTTAATTAAAAAACTTTGAGCCGTCAAATGAATTAAATTTTTTCTTAAAAATGACTCGATCACCGGTTTGGAAAATTTATGTTGGAGAAGATACGGGCAAGAAACCCCAGATTCTGAGTACGTTACTCCAGCAGGAAAGTGGCTTCTAGAGAGATATGAGTGGAATAGATAATTAATACGTAATCTGCTGTAAATGTGCGTCGCGTAAAAAATTTGTGCGTGTTGTCGTTTAGGGAAAAAACGAAAAAAAATATTCCTGCTGGAGTAACGTTGTTCCTGCAGGAAAGATCTAAACGAATTTTATAATATATAATTAGCTTATATTTGTGCATAAATGTGCACCAAACATATAATTTGTGCATCTTTAGGTTTTCAAGATATTATTGCATTTCCTGCTGGAGTAACGTTTTGCAGAATCATGTATTTCTGAAAATATTGTATGTGCGCCTGTAGTGTAAACGTACACAAATAGCTTACACGTACACAATTAATTTGTGCGTATTTGTGACAGAATTAGATTTAAGAAAATGTTTATTAATTTCAAGCAATCCAGCTTTGTTTATTTCCGAATATAATTCGTAGCATCTAAATGAGAAAACGGATACGCCTACTGAAAACTGTATTGGGTCATTATTTTTTCATATAATTACCATAAAAAGTTTCAAAAGTACACATACATGCGTCATTGAATATTATTTAAAGTCAAAACCATGATGTCAAAACTTTGACATCGACATACAAGAAACCTGCTCTGTGCCTCTGCTCAAATAACATACTGAACATTTTCAGCTTCAAATGTTCTCCATAAAAAATATATAAAAAATCAAAACATGTGAAAAACGGCTGGTTATCCGGTCAAAACAGTAATCATAGTGAACAGTAAATTATTCAGAAGTCTCTTGAACAATTTACTTTTTGTACAGAGTTTCAGTACCGGGCATCTATATGTTTTAGTATTCTAAAAATAAGTATCTGTATTATACGTACAAACTTTTCAAAGCTACAATTATAACGGCTACTCAGGTATTGGACTGAAAAGAAATAATTTCCCCATTTACCGGGTAAAACTTTAAAAGTTGATAGCATTATCGTTTACAAGCATCAATGCTAACAGTCAATCCATAATAAAATCAAATTTCAGAAATATGTTGACGCATTGATTGAGCTATTGCTAATATGTAGGGCTCCATCTAGTCGGAACGCAGCGGAGACCAAATACTAATCTATAGATGAAATGAAGTTCAAGAATTTGACTAGTGGCACGATGTTTTTAAATAGTCCTTTAATGTTTACATATACCTAATCATTTTAATATAGTATTTGATTTACTAAGCCAATAAAATAAATCAATTTGAACATTATTACAAATGCGCCTATGGTACATTCTATTTATAAACTTATGAATAAAAACATTTTATATTATATTGAAACGACTGATTTGTTGGCACATCACTACAAAAATAGACAGTTGACATAACCTTGTCACAGCGTAGTATGTATTTTTAGAAAATTTAAAACATAGATTAAAATTATAATATTTCTTATAAGCTAAGGCATAACTATACAGTTTTTAATGTTATCAAACTTTATAAGGGTAAATTAAAGATAAGTTTTTTTTTTATCTATCTTTATTTCAGTTATTTTATGAAATAAAAACATTTTAAATTATTCAGTGAATACTTTATTTAATATTACTTATACTAGACTACACGAATTAAAATAACTTTGCATTGAAAACAAAACAGGTGAATAAAAATACGCAATGTGGTACGTTCAGAGCACAGGCGCGACGTACAATGCTACCGAGTTGAGTACAGCAGTGTCGCGCGGGTAATCACTTGATAGCGGCGCATGAACATACATTAACAGTTGCTCGTGATTTTCATTGCTGTACATTGGTATTTCGAACGAATTGTCTTCAATCGATTTTTCCGTCTGAAAAAGAAATCGAGATATTGTGATATCCTGTTATTCCAATCATTTTAGGGGTCAACCACAAACAAAATAACCTTAGGTTATTTCCAAAGACAAGGGGATCATCCCTTGGTGCAATAGAAACCGACATAATAGCTAAAAATGTTTTTATAACGCCGTAAGATATGGTGTGTAAATTTTCAGCTTTTTATCTCGACCCCTTTTATGCTAACTGAACTATGTCGATATTTTTTGTTTTTAATAAGTTTAAAAAAAATTAACACTAACTCGTATAATTACACTTTATTATACTGTTTGTTTTTTTAACAATAAAATATTATTCCTAGCGATGATATGACTAAATTCCTTTTTATTGTTTCCCAAATAAAAATTAGTTTGAGGAAGTGAGTAATATTATTCTTGTTTAGGTCTGATATGATTGTTAGTTTAAAATTGCGTACCTCCATCAGTGGCGGTAAGCCCAAAAGCCCGGCTTGCCCTATCGAACCAAGGTAAGTTCACGCTCTCGTTCATTCATTACTTTTCAAATCAAATAACAATATGCTTTGCATAGCATGGTTCAAAAGTATGAAGTGTAGATTTAAGAGTAATGAGGCAATAAGACTGTAGTATTTTATTCTTACGTTATATTTAACCTACTTTACTTTAAAGTGCATTGACCGTGCACGCCTTTAATTACTTATTATTTCAGTTGACACTTTAACATATACGCGAGTGGTCACAGATTAGCATCTGCTCTTTACCTTTGTACTTTTACTGAATAAACCATATTTGTGATATTTGTGACTATCTGTTAACTCATCTTAAACTAACTTATAACTAACTACTGCAACCCTATAACAACGACGTCCAAGGCCATACAAAGACGTTTATCGAAATGAATTATAAAAACTACAATAACGTATCTCTTGGCTTGCCCTATTCTAAAACTCTAGGCACGCTACTGACCTCCATGTATGTGATCGTGATGGGTGGAGCATGTGGTGTAGCGTGAGGCGCGTCTCCGTGTGGCGCGTGCAGTGAGTCACGCCACGCCGCGCCACGCAACGCCAGCCCGCGCAGCGCCACACTTGTCGTATCTGCTTATGCACAAAATGCTTGTTACGGAATTACTGTCACTCAGGAATAACACAAGAGTCTAACACAATTTTTCTTTATCTAACCCTTCTTCAATCCTGTATTTATTGCATGTGATCTACATAAATAAGATAACCCAATAGACATTCATGATATATTGAGGGTCTACAGGAGACATTAATGTGCTGTGTATGGTGTACATCACCGGCTGCAGTAGGAGTAGTGCCCCAGCGCGTCCGCAGCGCGAGGCGATGTAGCGGCCGCCGCAGCGCGTACGCCGCGCCTGCACGCACGCAACACAGCAGCCGCGACGGATTGAGCAACGTTATATTGAGGGTCTCCAGGAGACATGAGTGTGCTGTGTATGGTGTACATCACCGGCTGCAGTAGGAGTAGTGCCCCAGCGCGTCCGCAGCGCGAGGCGATGTAGCGGCCGCCGCAGCGCGTACGCCGCGCCTGCACGCACGCAACACAGCAGCCGCGACGGATTGAGCAACGTTATATTGAGGGTCTCCAGGAGACATGAGTGTGCTGTGTATGGTGTACATCACCGGCTGCAGTAGGAGTAGTGCCCCAGCGCGTCCGCAGCGCGAGGCGATGTAGCGGCCGCCGCAGCGCGTACGCCGCGCCTGCACGCACGCAACACAGCAGCCGCGACGGATTGAGGAATGACCGTAGCTCAACCTCTGATAATCAAACATTTTTGAATTAAATCATTGGAGAAGTTTAGTAATTTTTTTATTTTAATTATAAAAAGAAAAACGAAACAACGCTGTCAAAGATTAATTAAAATATCTCCAAATATAAAGAGTTTTTCGACTTCAAAGTTGCGCTTCCAAGAATAGGTTCGATCGTAGGCGCCGCGATGATTGTTGTCGTGAGACGACTTACAGATTTACGACAAAATATTACTTTTTTCGAGTTACGTTTAAATTATGTAGTTTAAACATTGTATGGATAAGTTTATTGATGTAGAACATACCATATATCGCTATCACATAAAAATATACATCAAAACTAGTAAACTAGTGAAACAATGTTTGTAAATGATTTTGATGAAGATTACGTATTTTAATTCGGAACTTCTGTGGCCTTTTGACTCGCGCAACTGAACAACTTGAAAAAATTAAAAACTAATATTTTTTCCATAATAAGTCGTCTCAGTGGTATGACGTCATTTGCTCAAGCGCCGCATGTATCGAACCTATTCTTGGAAGCGCAACTTTGAAGTTCCATAACTTTTTCATTTTTAGAAATATTTTTAGAATTTTTTCACAGCTTTGTTTCGTTTTACTTACATTTTATAAATAATAAAAAAAACACCAACTTTTCCATTGTTGTCTAGTCGATATGAGGCTTAATTATTACCTAGTATTTTGATGTTTAAGAGTTTCAGATATTAAAACCAATAAGACCTTGTGGCATAGTTTGCGCGGTTTTGTATTGCTGCAGTCTGGCGTCCGCTGCCCGAGCTCGATGGCAGAACTCGTACAGGTACTCCACCGGGATCTCCGGACCTGACCACTGCAACTGCCACTCCTCTGGCACCTATAAAATGTGTAAACTCACTTTGCTTCAGGTAACGACACACAACTAGTAAACCGACACAAATATACTATCACAGATCTATTCTAACAATTAACTTTATAATTAAAAAAAACCTCATAAACAAATTCAATGTAAGATTATAATTGTATGTATCTATTTCCATATTATAAAAACAAAGTCCCCCGCCGCGTCTGTATGTTTGACATAAATAATACCCGCGAGAAGCCGAAGTGGGTAACTAGTTTATGTACATGAATAAAACTCAAAGCCATCAATAGTTACCTTAGTAAGCGGCGTTTTATATCCCCTAGCCAGAGAGCAGTGTATAGTCCTCGCAAGGCAAGCTGCCTCCCGCGCCTCGCCCGCCACCACGCAGCCCCACCATCCCGACATATCCTACAATTTACTACTCATTAATAAAACTAACAGGATATAACGCCTGTTTTGTAGGAAAAAAATTAACTTATCGATTGCAATAGTCAAACACCCACGTCCTACAAAAAATCGGTCATAAAATCGTTAAATAATCCTAGGAGTACGAATCAGTCCCATTATCGGTTCTACAAAAAGTCTGCCGTGGCGGGGTCCAAAAGCAATGCAATTGTAAAAAATATTGTTTAAACAAAAGACGGATTAAAAAAATAACTAAAAAATAAAAAGTATCAAAAACTAACTGCCTCGATACGAAAATCAGCTTTGATGAAGGGACATCCTGACATTAGCTTCTTCCAAAGTGCCATTAGCGTTTTCACTTGAGAGCTTTTATTTGTTTTCTTGTTGACGTTGACTGTTGTTCCGAGTTCTGAAAACATTTTTAAATTGTTTTTTCCTGTCACATAAAATATTTAGTCCAGTCATTTTAGCGATCCCTTTTTATTGAACAATTTATAAATGCACAACTTGGACACGATCTATCTTTAAAAATAAATAAAAACCCATTTATTCTTGCATGTAAGTACATATTTAACAGTTTAACTAACCCTTGGTTAGTTATTTTTAGTAGTTTGCTTATCCTGGTGTTATTTATAAAATTATTTAGTGTAATTATTAAGGTTCAATAGATATACGAGCATAACATTTAGATTTGTATAAGGCAAGAACCCTATCTTCGCAGGAGAAGGCCTCCACCAAAGCTATAAATTTTTCTGGGTCTTGGGCTTGTATATATAGATATAAATAAGTCTCTCAACTCTACATGATGACCGAGAAGGTATTGTTGGTAATTACTCTAAAGCAAAAAGAGACAAAACATTCTCTCAGTACCACGCTGTGGCATCTTAGTAGTGATCACGCAAGCTACAATATATTGCCACAGTTTTTTACTGTCAGGACATAACTGACAAGTAAAATATTTGTGGACATTAAGATTTATAAAGGTTTATTACCTTGTAGAGTGCTTAATATACGTTGTAAGGTGTTATTCTCCCACACGACGCGACAGGTATCTGGCAAGCGTAGCAAGCCCGGCGCGTCCAGTTCCGGCAGACGAGAGAACGACGTTATGTACGCCTGTCAATTATGCAACTCCTTGTTTCATTCATTATACGAAGTTTAAAAAGCTATAGTAGCCAACCTACCAAATATTTGTAGTACAGTTATTTTTAGCAGTAACATAGGATTACTGCACTGACTGCGCATTGGCTGATCAAGTAAATATTACGTAAATACTTAAGTTTAATTAGTTACCAAGAAGACCATTTCATACTTTTGAACAGAATATACAACTTAATTTTATTATTTTTGGCAAAGGATTTATTTACCACCAAAAAAATGTTAAACAGTTCGTCAACAAAATAATTATATCTCAACTTCATAACACAGAAGACTTATCTTGTAGGCTGTCTAAGAAGCATTCAAAAAGGAATAAATAGTGAAATCAATTATAATACCTGTAAATTACTTGATAGTGGCAACTGCACATCAAACCCTTTCGGTTTCCACGAGTGTGCGAAAACTTGGTCACCGAGGTAGTTTCTATGTAGAGTCTCAAGAATATTCTCGTCTCCTTTCTCCACAACTCTAGCGGCATATAGAGCAAGTGAGACAGCACGAGCTGTGGATAAGGCTTTGGATCCACACGTGCGGATCACATTCTCACATGCCGATATCTCACCCCAGTCCCAAGAATACCATCGACTCCAACCTGGGAAATGTATCTCTTATGAAACAATGATTATAATAGAGCACAATTTAAAATATAAGTAATTAAAAGTTTTTGGGCCCATATTTATTTACTAAACTGATTAGCATTTGTATTACTATTGATACTTTGAAACAAGCTCTATAAAGGCTAGAAACAACCACTCATCTATTTATTTCCTCTTCGTTTTACGTTAAAAGCCAACATTGGTCGAATAATTTAAACAATCCTACTTACCATGTGGTATATAAGCTCTCCTTTCTTGCACGAGCGCATGGAATAGAGCGAGACAGGCGAGCATGCGTACGAGTTTTACGTCTCCCTCTACCGAACTCCACGACGACATTGTGTTCATCACATTATGCTTCACGCCTTCCGGAGACTGTCGTACAAAATGTTTTATTTAATTTATTTCAAAAACACGCCAGGTCACAATCAAAATAATCATTAAAATAAACAGTTAATGATAGGATCTAGAATGAGACCCAATATGGTGTACGCACAGCAAAATCAGTAAAAAGGCATAACAGACATAATCAACATAAATTTTAAATATTCATCTGAATTATTATGATTAAGTAGAGTAAATTGTGTAAATCATGGCTTCTTAAAATATAGTTGAAGTACTGACCTCTAAAATAATATTCATACAGGCATTGGATAGTAGAGGCGGTATATCGCGATCTTCGGTAATTATCCACAGTCTAAAGTCAGGACTGAGATCTTCAGGCTTTAGTAAAGAAAAAAAATTGTTTACTTAAATGATGATATTGATATAAATTAAATTAAAGACTTTTTTTTTTGGCTGACCGATATTTGTGAGAAGCTAGTGACGAAGTCCTGCAGCTCTTGCGTAAAAGGTAAAGCTCCTACAATGAGCGCCAACCATCCACCGCTTTTAGTTTTTTTTAGCGCCTCCTCCCATGCAGGACGTCCTTCTTCTATTCCAACCTGTTTAAAAATATTACTTTTTAACACAGACATACAAACTACACATCTGACGTTGGAGTACATCGTTTATGTGGTTGTCAGGTACACTTGTATTGTATTTCGCCAACCAGTAAAATATACCTGTAAAATTGGGAGACTATTGCTGTGCATTTAAGTAGTAGGTAACTAACGCGGACTCCCTTATAAACTGCTCTCTATACATATTTTAACAATGCAAGTCTCGCATTACGTTCTACTGTGTGCCATTAAAAGATTAAAAATTTTCTACACTCCGCCCACCACTGTGTAGTGTGGAATAATGTAGGTACTTGTATAGGGTTGCCAGGTCCAACAATACAAAAGCCGGAATAGGCAATTAACTTAGCCGATATTTTGCCAAAAAGTCGGACATACCTTTTTAAAGCCGAAATCCCAAAAAGAGTTTGTACATGGAAAATAGTTTTGGTTCGAATTTTGCCAAAATGTGCCGCGCCTCCAGCGCCGCACGCACCCCGCCGCCACTGGGTGTAGTGTGGTGCAGTGTAGGTACCTGTAGGAGCGCGCGGCCCGCCCCCCGCGCGGCGAGCACGTCGGCTGCGGCGTGCGCGCCCAGCAGCAGCACGGGCCGTGTGTGCCGCGCCTCCAGCGCCGCACGCACCCCGCCGCCACTGGGTGTAGTGTGGTGCAGTGTAGGTACCTGTAGGAGCGCGCGGCCCGCCCCCCGCGCGGCGAGCACGTCGGCTGCGGCGTGCGCGCCCAGCAGCAGCACGGGCCGTGTGTGCCGCGCCTCCAGCGCCGCACGCACCCCGCCGCCACTGGGTGTAGTGTGGTGCAGTGTAGGTACCTGTAGGAGCGCGCGGCCCGCCCCCCGCGCGGCGAGCACGTCGGCTGCGGCGTGCGCGCCCAGCAGCAGCACGGGCCGTGTGTGCCGCGCCTCCAGCGCCGCACGCACCCCGCCGCCACTGGGTGTAGTGTGGTGCAGTGTAGGTACCTGTAGGAGCGCGCGGCCCGCCCCCCGCGCGGCGAGCACGTCGGCTGCGGCGTGCGCGCCCAGCAGCAGCACGGGCCGTGTGTGCCGCGCCTCCAGCGCCGCACGCACCCCGCCGCCACTGGGTGTAGTGTGGTGCAGTGTAGGTACCTGTAGGAGCGCGCGGCCCGCCCCCCGCGCGGCGAGCACGTCGGCTGCGGCGTGCGCGCCCAGCAGCAGCACGGGCCGTGTGTGCCGCGCCTCCAGCGCCGCACGCACCCCGCCGCCACTGGGTGTAGTGTGGTGCAGTGTAGGTACCTGTAGGAGCGCGCGGCCCGCCCCCCGCGCGGCGAGCACGTCGGCTGCGGCGTGCGCGCCCAGCAGCAGCACGGGCCGTGTGTGCCGCGCCTCCAGCGCCGCACGCACCCCGCCGCCACTGGGTGTAGTGTGGTGCAGTGTAGGTACCTGTAGGAGCGCGCGGCCCGCCCCCCGCGCGGCGAGCACGTCGGCTGCGGCGTGCGCGCCCAGCAGCAGCACGGGCCGTGTGTGCCGCGCCTCCAGCGCCGCACGCACCCCGCCGCCACTGGGTGTAGTGTGGTGCAGTGTAGGTACCTGTAGGAGCGCGCGGCCCGCCCCCCGCGCGGCGAGCACGTCGGCTGCGGCGTGCGCGCCCAGCAGCAGCACGGGCCGTGTGTGCCGCGCCTCCAGCGCCGCACGCACCCCGCCGCCACTGGGTGTAGTGTGGTGCAGTGTAGGTACCTGTAGGAGCGCGCGGCCCGCCCCCCGCGCGGCGAGCACGTCGGCTGCGGCGTGCGCGCCCAGCAGCAGCACGGGCCGTGTGTGCCGCGCCTCCAGCGCCGCACGCACCCCGCCGCCACTGGGTGTAGTGTGGTGCAGTGTAGGTACCTGTAGGAGCGCGCGGCCCGCCCCCCGCGCGGCGAGCACGTCGGCTGCGGCGTGCGCGCCCAGCAGCAGCACGGGCCGTGTGTGCCGCGCCTCCAGCGCCGCACGCACCCCGCCGCCACTGGGTGTAGTGTGGTGCAGTGTAGGTACCTGTAGGAGCGCGCGGCCCGCCCCCCGCGCGGCGAGCACGTCGGCTGCGGCGTGCGCGCCCAGCAGCAGCACGGGCCGTGTGTGCCGCGCCTCCAGCGCCGCACGCACCCCGCCGCCACTGGGTGTAGTGTGGTGCAGTGTAGGTACCTGTAGGAGCGCGCGGCCCGCCCCCCGCGCGGCGAGCACGTCGGCTGCGGCGTGCGCGCCCAGCAGCAGCACGGGCCGTGTGTGCCGCGCCTCCAGCGCCGCACGCACCCCGCCGCCACTGGGTGTAGTGTGGTGCAGTGTAGGTACCTGTAGGAGCGCGCGGCCCGCCCCCCGCGCGGCGAGCACGTCGGCTGCGGCGTGCGCGCCCAGCAGCAGCACGGGCCGTGTGTGCCGCGCCTCCAGCGCCGCACGCACCCCGCCGCCACTGGGTGTAGTGTGGTGCAGTGTAGGTACCTGTAGGAGCGCGCGGCCCGCCCCCCGCGCGGCGAGCACGTCGGCTGCGGCGTGCGCGCCCAGCAGCAGCACGGGCCGTGTGTGCCGCGCCTCCAGCGCCGCACGCACCCCGCCGCCACTGGGTGTAGTGTGGTGCAGTGTAGGTACCTGTAGGAGCGCGCGGCCCGCCCCCCGCGCGGCGAGCACGTCGGCTGCGGCGTGCGCGCCCAGCAGCAGCACGGGCCGTGTGTGCCGCGCCTCCAGCGCCGCACGCACCCCGCCGCCACTGGGTGTAGTGTGGTGCAGTGTAGGTACCTGTAGGAGCGCGCGGCCCGCCCCCCGCGCGGCGAGCACGTCGGCTGCGGCGTGCGCGCCCAGCAGCAGCACGGGCCGTGTGTGCCGCGCCTCCAGCGCCGCACGCACCCCGCCGCCACTGGGTGTAGTGTGGTGCAGTGTAGGTACCTGTAGGAGCGCGCGGCCCGCCCCCCGCGCGGCGAGCACGTCGGCTGCGGCGTGCGCGCCCAGCAGCAGCACGGGCCGTGTGTGCCGCGCCTCCAGCGCCGCACGCACCCCGCCGCCACTGGGTGTAGTGTGGTGCAGTGTAGGTACCTGTAGGAGCGCGCGGCCCGCCCCCCGCGCGGCGAGCACGTCGGCTGCGGCGTGCGCGCCCAGCAGCAGCACGGGCCGTGTGTGCCGCGCCTCCAGCGCCGCACGCACCCCGCCGCCACTGGGTGTAGTGTGGTGCAGTGTAGGTACCTGTAGGAGCGCGCGGCCCGCCCCCCGCGCGGCGAGCACGTCGGCTGCGGCGTGCGCGCCCAGCAGCAGCACGGGCCGTGTGTGCCGCGCCTCCAGCGCCGCACGCACCCCGCCGCTAGCGGACATCACGCCCTGACCTGAAATAACAACCGATTGTATGAGCTTCAAATTCGTTTTAACCACCATACGAGTAAAAATCTACTCAATTCACTTGTACTGGTAAACGTCTGAGCTAGTACTCAACACAGTAAGTAATGTATTTGTGAATAACTTTTGCGAAAACGAAATTTAAATGAAACTTTTCCTGTAGAAGGTACAATATTGTCTAAATAAGGTTTAGGTACTACAACGTCAATGGAGACTCAGTCAGTTCAACCTTCGTAGCTGTTACCAATAAAAAGTGAAATACGTAAACTTCAATATGTATACGTAATCATTGATTACTCAGTCATTTATTGATGGATTTCAAAAATAGTATCACTGGTTTGTTAGTTTTGATCTACATTTTAAAGTGATTACGTTTAAAATACTTATATTAGTAATTTATTTAAGTTACCTAAAATATTATCCACAAAGGATACCATAGCCCTGTATAAACTCTCTGGTCTCATCATCACCACGGCTGCGATAATTTCGAAAGGTTTCAACTTCAATTGATCCAAAATGTGTAAATTTCCACTATTTTGGAACTCTGACCAGAAACCTTGATCGTTTAAGTTCAGTTTAGAAAATAAACCTTCGCACGTTGTCTAAAAAATAAATATTCAACATACAAGTACTTTTCATTTAAATAAATAATAACAACGTTTCTAGCTGCGACATAAAATGCTACCTTTAAACAAGCAAGTTTTTTAATGCACTCTTCCTTTAACCAGGGTAGGTTAGTCTTCAACGTATCTATTGTATTTTTATCATCGATGCGCTCATAATTACCAACAAATATTTGCCAAAGCTAGAAAAAATAAAATGTATAAAATGTAAAAAATAATTGTATTAAATTTATGTTAAGTTTTTTAAATTCATTTATTACATTATCAGGAATTTCATCGTCAAATATGTGCTTCAATAGATATAACACTATCGGATATTTATCCTTCTTGTGAAGTCCCAAAAGAACTCTCTCGATTATTCGTCTTGTTAAATACTTGACCACGTCAGAGTTATTAATTTTATTGATATCCTGAAAAAAAGCATACGACATTAAGATGTAATGTTACAAAACAGATAAACTTAATTAGAAATTATTGTCAACCTTACCCCGCCTCTTCTAACAGCATCAACATAAATGTCCATAATGGAATCAATAGGCAGAGCTATGAGCGGTTTCACTGTGGCCAAACTTTTTACAGCCAAAGTAAGTACGGCAGCTCTTTCAGCGCTTACAGCGTAGGCTTCACAGGATTGTTTAATCTCATTTTCAATAGTTCGCGCCTCTTCAAGCGATTCATGAATGGTGGAGCTTGTAACACGAGTTTTGTTAAGTGATGCGATCAGATTGGAGTCGTGTAGAATATCGGTGCCAGATGACAAATCTTTTAGCAAGTTTTCCTTACAACAAAAATATTAAGTTTAGTTACTAGTTAAAAAACTAATTGACGGAAATACACTAATGATTCAAAAATACCTGCAACTCATGTTGTTGTTTTTGCAATAAAGCTTTTTTTAACTTTATTTCCTTCGATTTTTCGTTAACCTCAGGTTTCTGTTGTTGAAGGGCATAGTGTATGAGTTGATCTAAATTGTGAAGAAAAATGTTGATATTTAAAATACATAAACATAAACTCACACCGGATTAATTACAGCGTGAAATTATGTTTAAACCATTCGCATGTTTGAAATTATTCATGTAAAAGTGATACTTTTGCCAGTTAAATATATAGAAGCTTTTACCAGTTAATCCATCTCTTCTAGCAGTGAAGTGCAATATAGACAACTTAGCAAGGTAATATGGCGCCAAACGCATGGGCAGTGTGACGTCACTCGAATAAAGTATGAGGCGAGTAGAGCTACCCTGTTGGACTCCTGATATTAAGTTAGCCCAGCACGTGTGGACACAGTCTACTTCAGTTATTATTAATATCCGGCCAAGCCTGCAAAAAAACATGCATGAAGAGTAACTTTTTTTTACAACTTTTAATTAAAACATTGACATTCAACTTTTAACAAAACTACTGTATACTGTACAGGTTAGGGATGTTAGTGTAAGGCATCTTTAATCTAAGTATGAAGGTATATATCCTTTAATGAAATCCAAATATCTTCACAACAACTATATATGTATATTATGAATTGGAAAGAGTGAGTAAAGTAAGTTGTTGCTTACCGAAGTGCATATTGTACCGCAGTTTGTAGTTTGTCGCTGTTTTGCGAAACAAAGTCACATTTTTTTTCAGTGAGTGTGTTCTTAAGCCAAGTAAAAGCATCTCCGTCAGGGTCTATTATCAAAGGCGTAAAGCCGCATTTGTTTGTTTCTAGAACCTATGTTTCCATGGAATCAAAAAAGTAAATTAGATTTTAACGACTTTTGTTGTGCATTGGTGTAAACAGCCGACTGTTGCGCTAGAGGTTCTGGGCAATCCCAGATGTATTTTTAACATCACTAAACTCAATAGTTTAAAGAAAAGAAATCACATTAAAATTTAATCAAAACGAATATACGATTTTGACCGAGTTTTAAACTATTTCGAGAAACGTAGCGTTCTAATTTCAAAGGTCATTTACAACTATGCACACTAAATAATTTTGCATCCAAGTTTGGACATACAGTTTGATCCCCTCTTAATAGTACGAGTGTATCGAAGATTTTTGCGGAAATATGTACGGATGGATATCATGCATGCATGGGACCATTTCTGACGACCTCTGTGGCGACGCGGTGTAATAAGCTGGCAATTTTTTCAGCTTTCAATTTAAATACAAACTTATCAAGAATACTTAGTTTAAAACAAGCTTGAATGTAAGACTTCAACAATTTTAAGGTTTTTGGAAAAAATAAAAAACAACAGTCTAATCAATATTCTATCATACAAATAATGATCTTGTTTGTACACTCGGCGTCAAAAATATCGCCCCTCGCTGAAATTCAGCATCAAGCTCATCTAACTTTTATAATAAGAACTCTGGCTAATAGATCATGGTGTCAAATTAAAGCTTGTTTAATATCCCTTCAATTAACATGTTTTTTTTTTAATTAAACGTCATAATTTCCATGTCGAAGAAGTTGTAAGAAAATGTACCAAAACACTCGTTTCAAGGGTCGCGACTTGAGCTCAGTTCCAGGGCTATAAAATGCCTGGACAGGGTAAAATGTCAGTCATTCGCTATCCAGACTTTGAAGACTACACACCTCAGGAGCTCAAGCAAGAAATCTACCCTCAAACATGAAGACCACCGCGGCTGAATCTGCTCAAGTTGTTGCTTTACTGCAAGCAGGAGTTCAACAGTGTGATGTCGCTCGACAATTGAATTTGAGCCGCCATGCTGTCCGACGAGTGTTCCAGCGGTTCCAGGAGACTGGAGCCTTCGTTAGAAGACGTGGAGCTGGTCGGGGACGCTGCACATCTGAGCGGAATGACCGCTTCATTGTGACGTCGTCCCTGCGCAGTCGCTTCTCTAGCGCTGTCGAGGTGCAACAACGTCTTCGAGAAGCTCGCAGGACTTCAGTTAGCGTCTCTACGATTAGAAGGAGACTGCGGGAGAAAGAAATTAGGGCTCACAGGGCTGCTACTGGCCCTAAGTTGACTGCAGCACATCGTAGAGACCGCTTACAATTTGCCCGAGATCACGTCGATTGGACGTTTGAGCAATGGAGGCAGGTTCTCTTCACCGACGAGACAAGAGTCTGCCTTTATTGCAACGACAGGCGTGCAAGGGTGTATAGGAGGTCGGGCGAACGATTCGCTCAGGCCTGCATTGAAGAAACAGTGGGTTACGGAGGTGGCTCGTGCATGTTCTGGGGAGGCATCTCTATAGATGGCAAGACCGACCTTGTCTACGTTTCATCGACCAGAGGGACTCGCGGCCAGGGGTCTCTGACTGCTGGTCGCTACATTAATGAAATACTGAAGCAGCTTTGGTCCCATATGTGGGTTTTGTCGGCACTGGCTTCAAATTAATGCATGACAACGCGCGATCCCACACAGCTTTAATTGTGCGAGAATATCTGGAGTAGGTTGGGATCCCTATTTTGTCGTGGCCAGCCAGAAGTCCTGACTTAAACCCCATAGAGCATCTTTGGGACGAGGTAAAAAGACAAGTTCGGTCACGAGATGTCGCCCCTACCACCCTGCAGGAACTTGAAGATGACGTCATCGAGGAATGGGACAGAATTCCGCAGGAATCGGTTGTAAAGTTGGTGCGGTCGATGAAAGACCGTTTAGAGGCGGTAATAAGGGCAAGGGGGGGGAACACTAGGTTTTAAATTAGTTTTGTTTTATTTTGATTTTTTTTTTGTTATTGTTTTGTATGATGAAATAAATGTTTTTTTACTGTTTACATTGTCTTTTCAATATTTTTTGACAAATGAGGAAATCTTTATTTTTTTCTTTATAGCCATAAAAACCATTAAATTACCTTTCAAATGATACCTTTAAGTCAATACTTGACCCAAGATTAAAGTGAAATAAAGTTGGTTGAACACATTTTTTGCAAAGGGGCGATATTTTTGACGCCGAGTGTAGAAGCGTTACTTTAAAGACCCATAACTTTTTGTTTTTTTTAGATATTATGTTTATGTTTTGTTCCATTTTAATCAATAATAAATCGAAATATTTTTTGTAAACAGTAGAAAAGATGTTTAAAATGACAATGGGCAACCATTGCCTTAGTCTCAGTTTTAGCCAACAAGGTATACTAAACTATAAATTGTATTCGACAAGTAAATAATGTCTACCTGTTCAATCATAACTGCGTTTTTGATAGCACTGTTGTCGAGTGGCAGCCCTTCAGCTTCCCATTTCATTTGCTTTTCAGTTGTCGATAAAAAGTTTATAACTGAAAATGATTTGTCTTCGAAGCCTACTAGTTTACTCCAATTTTGGATATATTTTCTACAATTTGTGAAATGTTTTTAATAATATTTACTAAACACGTAAAGTATGACCACAAAAGCTATCATATATATATATAGTACGTACCTTGCTTCCGGTTCAGATGTATCAGGCAAGTAAACAATACAGGCGGCTGATAATAACGATTGTATATTCAGATCTAATACTTCCTGAGATATAATCTCCAACTGAAAATAATACCAAAAAATTCAGAGATCTAATAATAAATTTTTTATATATATTAATTTTAGTAATTGCAATCGATGAACGGACCCAGCATTTAATGACCAGGGGTTACAAATGTCTAGTGCATTAAAGCTCGAAAAGGTTTATGTTATTAAAACCTGTTTTACTTATGGGATAAAATATTAACACTTACATCTCGCTCCCAAGCTAGATACTCGTCAGCGAGCTGTTCGAGCAAGTCTTTGGCAGCTTGCAGCGTGTGCTTGGCATTATCTAGCTTGAGTTCCAAAGCGGCGGCATCACGCGTGTGGTGCCCAAGCTGCTCCTTCAGTGAAACAACTCGCTCGTCCACTGTCGCTAGGCCACTTGACAGGGCTTCGAGTTGAGATTCGGCTTCTCTCAGCCTCCTATAAGCAAACAAGTATTAGTAACTAGTATTTGTCTATTTGGCCGTCAACATAAACAAAGGCACAGTTTGTAGTCAGTTTGAGTACATATAAATATTATTACATCAGTTTACTGAAGCGCGTCAGAGGTAGCTGGCTTACCCGTGCACGTCCCGCTGCAGTGCGCGCACGGGCTCGAGGCGGCGCAGGGCGCGCGCGTGCTGCAGGTTGGCGCGCACCCAGGCCGCGAGGGGGCGCCGCTCCACAGACTGCAGCGCGTCAGAGGTAGCTGGCTTACCCGTGCACGTCCCGCTGCAGTGCGCGCACGGGCTCGAGGCGGCGCAGGGCGCGCGCGTGCTGCAGGTTGGCGCGCACCCAGGCCGCGAGGGGGCGCCGCTCCACAGACTGCAGCGCGTCAGAGGTAGCTGGCTTACCCGTGCACGTCCCGCTGCAGTGCGCGCACGGGCTCGAGGCGGCGCAGGGCGCGCGCGTGCTGCAGGTTGGCGCGCACCCAGGCCGCGAGGGGGCGCCGCTCCACAGACTGCAGCGCGTCAGAGGTAGCTGGCTTACCCGTGCACGTCCCGCTGCAGTGCGCGCACGGGCTCGAGGCGGCGCAGGGCGCGCGCGTGCTGCAGGTTGGCGCGCACCCAGGCCGCGAGGGGGCGCCGCTCCACAGACTGCAGCGCGTCAGAGGTAGCTGGCTTACCCGTGCACGTCCCGCTGCAGTGCGCGCACGGGCTCGAGGCGGCGCAGGGCGCGCGCGTGCTGCAGGTTGGCGCGCACCCAGGCCGCGAGGGGGCGCCGCTCCACAGACTGCAGCGCGTCAGAGGTAGCTGGCTTACCCGTGCACGTCCCGCTGCAGTGCGCGCACGGGCTCGAGGCGGCGCAGGGCGCGCGCGTGCTGCAGGTTGGCGCGCACCCAGGCCGCGAGGGGGCGCCGCTCCACAGACTGCAGCGCGTCAGAGGTAGCTGGCTTACCCGTGCACGTCCCGCTGCAGTGCGCGCACGGGCTCGAGGCGGCGCAGGGCGCGCGCGTGCTGCAGGTTGGCGCGCACCCAGGCCGCGAGGGGGCGCCGCTCCACAGACTGCAGCGCGTCAGAGGTAGCTGGCTTACCCGTGCACGTCCCGCTGCAGTGCGCGCACGGGCTCGAGGCGGCGCAGGGCGCGCGCGTGCTGCAGGTTGGCGCGCACCCAGGCCGCGAGGGGGCGCCGCTCCACAGACTGCAGCGCGTCAGAGGTAGCTGGCTTACCCGTGCACGTCCCGCTGCAGTGCGCGCACGGGCTCGAGGCGGCGCAGGGCGCGCGCGTGCTGCAGGTTGGCGCGCACCCAGGCCGCGAGGGGGCGCCGCTCCACAGACTGCAGCGCGTCAGAGGTAGCTGGCTTACCCGTGCACGTCCCGCTGCAGTGCGCGCACGGGCTCGAGGCGGCGCAGGGCGCGCGCGTGCTGCAGGTTGGCGCGCACCCAGGCCGCGAGGGGGCGCCGCTCCACAGACTGCAGCGCGTCAGAGGTAGCTGGCTTACCCGTGCACGTCCCGCTGCAGTGCGCGCACGGGCTCGAGGCGGCGCAGGGCGCGCGCGTGCTGCAGGTTGGCGCGCACCCAGGCCGCGAGGGGGCGCCGCTCCACAGACTGCAGCGCGTCAGAGGTAGCTGGCTTACCCGTGCACGTCCCGCTGCAGTGCGCGCACGGGCTCGAGGCGGCGCAGGGCGCGCGCGTGCTGCAGGTTGGCGCGCACCCAGGCCGCGAGGGGGCGCCGCTCCACAGACTGCAGCGCGTCAGAGGTAGCTGGCTTACCCGTGCACGTCCCGCTGCAGTGCGCGCACGGGCTCGAGGCGGCGCAGGGCGCGCGCGTGCTGCAGGTTGGCGCGCACCCAGGCCGCGAGGGGGCGCCGCTCCACAGACTGCAGCGCGTCAGAGGTAGCTGGCTTACCCGTGCACGTCCCGCTGCAGTGCGCGCACGGGCTCGAGGCGGCGCAGGGCGCGCGCGTGCTGCAGGTTGGCGCGCACCCAGGCCGCGAGGGGGCGCCGCTCCACAGACTGCAGCGCGTCAGAGGTAGATGGCTTACCCGTGCACGTCCCGCTGCAGTGCGCGCACGGGCTCGAGGCGGCGCAGGGCGCGCGCGTGCTGCAGGTTGGCGCGCACCCAGGCCGCGAGGGGGCGCCGCTCCACAGACTGCAGCGCGTCAGAGGTAGCTGGCTTACCCGTGCACGTCCCGCTGCAGTGCGCGCACGGGCTCGAGGCGGCGCAGGGCGCGCGCGTGCTGCAGGTTGGCGCGCACCCAGGCCGCGAGGGGGCGCCGCTCCACAGACTGCAGCGCGTCAGAGGTAGCTGGCTTACCCGTGCACGTCCCGCTGCAGTGCGCGCACGGGCTCGAGGCGGCGCAGGGCGCGCGCGTGCTGCAGGTTGGCGCGCACCCAGGCCGCGAGGGGGCGCCGCTCCACAGACTGCAGCGCGTCAGAGGTAGCTGGCTTACCCGTGCACGTCCCGCTGCAGTGCGCGCACGGGCTCGAGGCGGCGCAGGGCGCGCGCGTGCTGCAGGTTGGCGCGCACCCAGGCCGCGAGGGGGCGCCGCTCCACAGACTGCAGCGCGTCAGAGGTAGCTGGCTTACCCGTGCACGTCCCGCTGCAGTGCGCGCACGGGCTCGAGGCGGCGCAGGGCGCGCGCGTGCTGCAGGTTGGCGCGCACCCAGGCCGCGAGGGGGCGCCGCTCCACAGACTGCAGCGCGTCAGAGGTAGCTGGCTTACCCGTGCACGTCCCGCTGCAGTGCGCGCACGGGCTCGAGGCGGCGCAGGGCGCGCGCGTGCTGCAGGTTGGCGCGCACCCAGGCCGCGAGGGGGCGCCGCTCCACAGACTGCAGCGCGTCAGAGGTAGCTGGCTTACCCGTGCACGTCCCGCTGCAGTGCGCGCACGGGCTCGAGGCGGCGCAGGGCGCGCGCGTGCTGCAGGTTGGCGCGCACCCAGGCCGCGAGGGGGCGCCGCTCCACAGACTGCAGCGCGTCAGAGGTAGCTGGCTTACCCGTGCACGTCCCGCTGCAGTGCGCGCACGGGCTCGAGGCGGCGCAGGGCGCGCGCGTGCTGCAGGTTGGCGCGCACCCAGGCCGCGAGGGGGCGCCGCTCCACAGACTGCAGCGCGTCAGAGGTAGCTGGCTTACCCGTGCACGTCCCGCTGCAGTGCGCGCACGGGCTCGAGGCGGCGCAGGGCGCGCGCGTGCTGCAGGTTGGCGCGCACCCAGGCCGCGAGGGGGCGCCGCTCCACAGACTGCAGCGCGTCAGAGGTAGCTGGCTTACCCGTGCACGTCCCGCTGCAGTGCGCGCACGGGCTCGAGGCGGCGCAGGGCGCGCGCGTGCTGCAGGTTGGCGCGCACCCAGGCCGCGAGGGGCGCGCACGCTGCACTCGCACGTTTTGCCGCGGCCGCACTGAAAGACGTCGCGCGCCGCTCCACCAGCTGCTCCACAGACTCCAGCGCTTCTGAGCTTATCTGGCTTGCATCCAGATTCCTACAAGGTGAAGATGATACTATTGTACTCTATAAATAATCACGTAATTTTGTTTATGTATGATCAAAAGGCCTTTTTCAAAAGAACCGCTTATGGGTGCCTTTGTAGAACATAATAGAACTAACATTTAAAATATTTTTTCTACTTATGCAGATTTTCAATAATGAGTTTACATACCTAATATCTTCTTTAACCCCTCGTTTGGATAGAAAGTTCTTCATTGAATGCCATGAAGTATCTGCGATACCCATGAACCGAAGTACCCCTTCTAAAACATCTCTGACCACGTCTGGAGGGGCTCGTAATGAACGCACCTAGTAACATATTATTATTTAAAAAAATCGAGTGAAACATTTGGAGTCAAACTAAGAAAGTCATAAATGTTAGTATGTGAAGAACATACCTCACTCAATGACTCGGGTCGTATATCTCCAACAGCCGCTCGGGCTGCAGCGATCACCGGTTCTACTTTTGCTAGTTCAGCTTCTATTTGCTTTTTCCTGTCAAAATATGTCTTTTAATTTTTTTGTAGCAACAAATATTAGATTTTTTTTAATAAGGAATTTTATTAAATGTAATAAAAAAGTAAAAGTAAAAGTCTTAAAATAACATTTTGATAGAAGTAAATATTAAAAATCTTACTGTTCCTGCATTTTTTCATTTTCCACTTCAATGTTTTTTTTGAGCGCTTGCATTTCTTCCTTTTTGTCTGTGGTGGCACGTACTGTTGCTCCTATTTGGTCGAGTGCTTGATTTGCTTTCGCTTGTTTTTCGGACAGTGCTATTTCTTGTTCAGTCGCTTCTGCTTGTAGTCTCGCTACTTCATTGCGAGCTCGGCGAAGGGCCTCTACGCCAGCCTAAAAAATTCACACACTAAATAAAATTTACAATTTACATTTTTGTGTCTGAAACTACGAATTACGTACTCGTACGTCAAACGTAACGTGTACGTGTATAAAATTATCATCAGAAACCTACGGACGGTTTGCGCGGACAGATTTTTAAAATAAAAACAATGTTTTAGCAATCTGATGAAAATTCTTGTTTTTGTATAGAGATTAGAGATGCTATAAAATTGGCATCCTTTTCTGCTGGACATTTTTTGAGAACTTAAAGGACTAGCAAATTTTAGATTTATTCCGAAATATTTTTTCAAAATCTCATGACAATTAATGCTTTATATGTAATTTGGCTAAATAAGGATATCAGAGTTCTCGAAAATGCCTGTTAGTATAGTTTTAGGTACATATTAAACGGGTAAATAAAGGGGAAAGGCAAATAAAACATTACTACAATATTGAATGAACTTACTGAGAGCATTTTTTGCCTTTGTGTTAGTGCGGATCTCTTGTTCTCAATTATAAAGTAGTATGATTTGACAAAGTTCACATATCTGCAGGGTGCTTTCATACATTCCACGTCGAGACTGTTGTAGATGGCAACAAAACCTTCCACTGGTAGGGGGTCTTTATCTTTAGAATCCTCTGATGGACTTTCCTTTAATAACCTGAAGTTTTAATGTATACGAGTATAAATTAAAATCTGAAGTTAAACTCGTATAAACAGTATGATTATATATTATAAATAGAGCTCTGCATAACTTAAAGCCGTGACATTCATTACGACAATTATTTAAGGACATTGATATACTCACCTGTATATATATTTTTGACAATATTTTGTATGTAAGGAAACATCTAAATGAGTTTGATAGACTAGGTCACGGTATAAATACCAGAAATAATGATAAATAACGTATCTCTACAGTTAGATTAGCAAAACCTAGTAAGTCATTTATTGTAAATTGTGTCCGTTTATTATAAAATTCCAAAGAATGTAACAGAAATGTCAGATATTAAATTTAAGCAATATGTTAAACAAATTGTAATTAAGAAGGCTTACTATAAAATTCAAAATTATGTAGAGAATAAAGATATATGGAAGTAATTTAATTAGCTGCACAGGTTTATTTTATTGACAGTTGGAGTGTAGCTAGAATTATTATGTTGAATAATTGTAATTTGTAGTAGAAAATATTGAAAAAAGTTTCTTTGCCGGATTCTTCCCCGTAGAAATGCATTCCGAACCGGTGGTAGTAAAAAAAAATACGATTTGATAGTGCTTATTTTAAGTCTATTCGAATAAAAACATTTTGATATTGACTTTATAGTCAGTATTGGTAGTAAATTTGATTCTTACGGGTGAAAAATTAAAATGTGATAAAAATTTAAGCGATACACTAAATACTATATAAAACAAAATTATGGTGTATAGTTTTACCTACCTGATACTTTGTGCCAATGTAAGTGCATATCACTCTAAGTGCATATAACCTTTGAATTACAATACCTCTGTACTATGAGTTGTGGTATTTGTGTGAGTGTTTCATTAGACCACGATTCGAGCCAAATCATATGGCAGTCCGTGTACAGTAGGGGGTACTTGTCTAATAGTTGTGAGAGGTCAGATTGGTCTTTGTCGAGACATATTAATATTCCAAGGTTTAGTTTTAAATCTGAAAGGTACATATTCGTTTAAAAGTAAAATGGTTATAATAGGTTAAAGGGTTAACAGCCTGTATCTTCGATTTTTCAATCCGGTGGCAATTTAATTTAAAAAGTATGATTTATTAAAAAGTATATTTATTATTTATTTATTTATATATTATATATTTATTAATTTAATTGGAAACGTGACTAGTACTAATTATGAAAGATTCAAATCTATTGAGGTTATTAACATCACTGTAAGATGACACTATTAATAGGTTATTTTTCGCTTTTAATTTCTGTTATTTATTCGTCGAGTAATTTTATGTTTAATTTTTTATGTAGTAGGTAAAGTACCATTTGTTGGGCGCATTTGTTCTGCTGGTTGATTGCTAGTTGGAGCACGCAGAGCTTCGATCGCGCCAAGCAAGCCCACGTGCACGCCGCCTTCACATACCACAACTAGCGTACGGCGTCCTTCCGATACTGATGAAAGTGCCTGCGCATACATTCTGTACTATTACTATTCCCATATTCAATTAAACTAAAGTAATATTTATTTAGTATAAAGTTCAATGTGTAATGTAGGCTATTACATCTATAGCAGAACTAGAAATTGAATCTTTAAATCTTAGTAATTTTTAATCATGAAAATTGTTATAGTTATTGTTATAAAAATAATAATATTAATAAAAGAAAACGTATTACATTGCGTAGTTGTGTGTTGGCGTCATGCTGGATGTCAATAAGTACGAGGTGAGTGGACAGCTCGCTGGCCGTCAAGTACGCCGCCGCTCGCCGCCCCACGCCGGACCGACCCACCACTACTACCACCTCGCCGTTTGTCTACAATCACAATATTAAATCTAGCTATATATACATATCATAAACAAAATCCCCTGCAACGTCTATCTGTCTGGATGTCAGGTCAGCCCCACAATTATTTAAGTAAAAAAACGCGGGCTTTGTTGAATAATATCAATCATCAAATACATTTTTTAAGATTGTATTTTTGTTTGTTAAATAGCAACAAGTTTTCTGCGTCGCGAAATTGAATACATCATCATCAAGATGAGGCTACTAGTAGTTAATAATATGTAACAAGAAACAATGTTTTATGTAGTATTACACAATGTATTAATATAATTTTATCAACTCTTAAACTGGGCACTACAGCCTCAACTCCCGCAGTTCGGATTTTTTTGTCAATGGTGCTTAAATGGTGATTATCAGCATCCTATCGGTATTATATCGCTTCGGTTTGAAGGCGAGGCATAAAGAGACATTGACTTACCAATTCCGAGTATATGTGCTACAATGGCCATCTGACAATCGATCTTATATTTAATAGATGTACAATGAATCAACAGACAGAACATGTCCTCACCACATGTCCAATAGATATTTGAGCGGACTTTTTGTACGACATTTGTTAGTTATATTTTTTGTAAAATCGGTGAATACAACTTTCTGTACCGTTTTTAAGTTTGAGGTTGAACTTCTATCTGTCTCTATCCTAATCTGACGCCACTTTTTAAGTGAAGCGTTGTATAGGATTTTGCATCCAATAAAAAATAGATCGATGCATAAGATACAAGAATTTGGTATTTCTAAAATACACAATTAGCTTACCGCTCGAGCTATAGCTGGACACAACACGGATAGCTCTGAACATACCTCCGGACTGGACTCACCAAAAACGTTATTCTCATATTCAGTTACTGAAACAAAAGAACCATCAACTAAAAAAACATTCTGTGACGTATAATGTACGACGTATTATAAGGATTTACATGATTAAACACTCGTTACTTGATAAAACACTTAATAGATAAACAAAAATAACTTACAGCATTGATTGATAATTTTCTGCGTTGTTTGGTACCAAGTGTCATATTCAACAACTTCAAAGCAGACACGGTCAGAACGCAGTTTAGGCATAAAATATAATCCTTCATTTTTGCATTTCAAATAGCTCATAGTGACTTCGTTAAATCGTGTCTTTTCCTCAACTGTTATTAACCTGTCTCTAAATGTGACGTTTGATTCCGCTACGAGTGCCTGCAAAAAAAAACAAATACTTAAGGTATTAAAATCTTCAGGTTCGTATGATTTAAGAGTTTCGACTTTCTGTCAAAAATAAATAGTGACTGAATAAAAATTAATTAAATTAATATCTTATTTTTTAACAAAGAATTATGTTATACCATTTTTAAATCGGCTAAGTTGATTACTGAATAGAGTTTTACATTCTGACACAATGTCTTTAGATGGGAAGCGTTCCACTTGTAATGTTGCTGGGAGTCGAATATCTCTATTGCCTGAAATAGTAACAAACATGATACAAGTTATAAAGCTTTATTAGTTAACAATAAATTACGTATATGAATACGTACTTCCTTATAAACTCCCAAAATTTTATCAGATACATCAGAAATTTCTGAATCTTGGATGTTTTTGTCAACACTTTGCCTTAAATAATATCGAGCTATTTCCAACAATTCATCTTCTTCAGGTTCTCTGAAAACCAAGGTTGATTAAGAAATATATATATTTTGAAATATAACTTTTATGTACTCAAAATTTTTTATAATAATGCAAAAGTAGTACTGAATATAGTACTAGAGAAATGAAGCACAGGCTACCCTATAGTTTGTCTTGGGACCCGCCACGATACTACCGACTATAAGTCCCGTGAAATGGCAAAACGCTCGTACCTTGTAAAATTAACGCCCAAATGACTAACGAATACATAGAATTTTTATCGAAGACTAATAAATACAGATATTGTAGGGTAATATGAGTTCATTGACATGATGTGACGTCATCAAAAGGTCAATGCAATGACTATTTGACGGAGCATAAACTGATACTGACTGTAGCAGCAGCGCGGCGGCGGCCAGCTGCGGCCGCGTGGCCGCCGTGAGCAGCACGCGCGCCGCCGCCACGTGCGCGCGGCACGCTGCCCCGCCGGCGCTCCACCAGCACCCGCCTGAACTCATCAGCTGCAAACACATGCACTACACAGGTACAGAGGGACAGGTTTACCGGTGGTAAATTGTACTCATCTGATCGTTTGGACTGGTATAGTGATTCCATCTCACGAAGAACGTTCAACTAAGGTTGTGTTCGTTTTGTCAGGCGTAGGACCGCAAGGTAGAAACACTAAAACCGGCCTCGGCACTTAATTTAGCCAGATATTTGGCCCAAAAGCTGGACAAACCATTTTATTAGCCAATCATAACATTTAAAGCCGGAAAAAATGTTCTAAAAGCCGGACTATACTGAGAGAAAGTTTGAGTTGGACTCGCTCACCAAGGCTTCCATACTAACTTGTAGGTATGCAAATAATAATATTAATCATAACCACATCATGACACACACATTGACCTGCATTAAGATATCTTGTATCGCAGGCACTAAGCAGCAATATGGTATAAACTAAATAGATATCAGGTTGATAGTATCAGGAGTGTATTGTATATGAACATTGTTTAAGTGTGCGTAAAGTGAACTTCGCTCAGTAAAGAGGTTTCGCACACTAGAGCAGTTTGCATAAATACTTCAATCACAGCCTAATTGTCTTTGTGAGATGAAATATCTGTACCACCCTCCATTCTAAGACTATATTTTACATCTATAACTAAGTACATTGGCGTTAAAATTTAACAGGTGGTAGATCTACGTGCGAAATCGTCTCTGTTGGTACCACCATCTTTTCTATTTTTGCCGTGAAGCAGTTCGCTATGTTTCGAAGTGAAGGATTGGATAGCAGGATAGCATTGTCAGGGTCAACGTCGTGTCAATAAGCGGTGGTATCACTTTCCATCAGTTGAACCGTTTGCTTGTTTGCCCATGACGTTGTGTTGATTGACGTCAAATGTCCATTTTCCGTAGCGCCGAGTGCTCGTTGGCCTCCAAGGAGCCTATTTCGGGACGTATACTTTAGATTTGTCGATTTAGTGTTGGACAGTTGTCCAAAAGTTTTTAAGCGCGAATGATTTAACCATGAACGGTGTATGAAATATTAAAGTAGACATTTTACAAATTATGAGTTCCAAATGTAGTTTCTAGACACAGGAATATCACGAATCTCCCCCATATTTTAACGCAAGCGTCTTACAGTAGTGAGCATGAGGGTCGGAGGTGATGCTCCCGAAGCCAGTGTTTAATTTGTCAATTGTGGCAAGTTTATAGTTTCTTTCCAAACAAAATAATTTGAAATTCAACAATTGAAAAGCATCATCACTCAAGTGAATGTAATTTTTAATGTCATTTCAATACATTTATTTTTCTGAAAGCGTTAACGGTTTGCGTAAAATGGCACTTGTCTAAGCCTCCACGTCCAACTGCTTGTTTGCTCATGGGTTAACATAAAATTGTCGTGTAAGTTTGAATAAAAAATTTACCTCGTTAAGTAAGGAACAAACAGCGCTGGTACCCCAATCATCGACCTTGACGCGATGCAGTTCCTTTACCAGAATGGTCAAGCGTGCATCTCCTTTACTCTGTGCACCACTTCTAAGGACATTGTTCTGAAATATATAAAAAAACAATTAATAAAATGTACACTATCACTCACAAAATTCATCGTTCTGTTTATTAATGTTCTATTAATACCAAATAAAATAGGGAGAAAAATTACATACTCACCCTTTTCAATTCATCAATAATATCTTCTGGTTCGAGTAGAGGTGTGCAATTAATAGTGATTACTGTAGATCCATACTCTCTAGCGACATACTCCGCTAACAAACTGTACGTGAAAATAATCATAATATTTAAAATCTTCTTACGTATGTAAAACATTTCTCGCTTGGTATAGATCTACGATTAGTAGATAGTAGTACGGTAGTTCTTTGGAAACGCTAACAAAATTGAGAAGAAACCATAAAATTTTCCATGATTTTATATTACAATGTCAATGTCTTTATTAATTTCAAACCATAAAATTGTAATTTATTAGCATTTTTTTACAATTTTCAATGGTAGCAAAATAATTGAACTAACTTTTTCCCGCAAGCGTCTGGACCGATGATCATAAGGTGTGCGTTGTTAGAGGACATGCACGCCTTAATGGCGTGTTCACTTATTGAAAGTCTTTGTGACATGTAAAGATCTTCAGTCACCCATTCGCTGGTTGGCACTGGAGCTGGTATCGGTGGCCCCACAATATCAGACATCTAAATAATAAAATTCGTAATTAATTTTATAAATTAAAAATATATTCAAACAAATATAAGAACTACTGTATCGTTTCATACAAGTAATAAATTCAATAATTAATTCAGTACAACTAAAGACAAGGAAAATTAAATTTGAGACTATTAAAAGTTAAATGAAGAGTCTCATTTTATTACAGCAATAATCTTGACTCTACACCAAAGATATGAGATGGACTTATTCATTTACAAATTATTTTATAAACTATTAATCTAATTATTATTTTACAGGATCGTTTGTATGCTATATTCTTCAACTCTTTTAGTGAATAAGGTAGCAATTTTATATTTACCTCATGGTGAAAGTCCCCGACAGCTTTCGGCTTGATTACACTCAAGATACTTTGGTCAATCGCAGCGAATACTATTTCTTCTGGAGATATATTTGATGATACGTTTAGTACTAAATACTCAAATTGCGTTAATATTTGTTTTACCTGCAAATTACCATTGATAAATACACCTATCATTTCTATAAAATAGTTTACAATTACTCTACTGACATAGTTTTTAAAATACGTATTTTCTTGCAAAAATACTTACTATAGATAAATTTGTTGGTTTCAGTAAGACGTCAGACCGGTGGTCATTGAACCATTGGAGGCATTTTCTGACTGCTTGATCTAGCATTGACAGTGCCATTTTAACATTTTCGCTTTCAAATTCAACTTTTAGCATCCAATTAGATAGGAAGTCAAAAGCACAACCATTTTCATCACTGTAAATGAAACACTGTCACACATCACGGTGGATATTAAAAAAAAAAAAAAAAAATGTAAAATTGCTTTAATTCCGGTAAACTTCAATTTACCATCCATTCTCAAAAAAAGTATTATAATTATTTCTGATTATTAGAAACCATTAGAACATGTAATTATTTGCCCCATATAATTTTTATGCCACTTCTAATATTAAAATTCGTAAGGCCGTTTGGGTTGTAAAATTTGTTAATGATATGGATACACAGACATACATAGGCACGCATTTTTTACCTTAAAAGTATTATACCGAGTCGTGACACTGTCGCGGGAGAGGCATGTTCTAAGCTGTGCGTTTCGAATATGAAGTTGACGTTATTGTCAAAATGTATCCTCCACCCTGAAGGTAGGGTCAGCAGCCTGTTGTCATCCAGCACTGAGTTGAGAGCTTCAATCCATTCAGGGTCTATATCACCCTCGCATACCACCCACGAACATACGTCTGTATTAAAACATTAAATTATTCGCCTTTGTTCGCTACTGTGTCCGGATAGTGTTTTTTTTAGTCAAGGTTGAATACCAATGTTTTGTTGGAAGAGAAAACTATGGCAAGAAATGCATAGTTACCAGAAGGATGACTAGTGACTTCCAAAGCCGTAGTAGATATGACACCGTCAGTCCACTGCCTCGTATCGGGATCGATGTGGCCTAGCAACATATTACGTGTCATCGCTTTAGGGCAAATAGTGTACTCCATTATAGTTTTACCCTCCTGAGTTAGAGCCTGAAATAATGTTTAAATAGAATTGTAATATTAGTAGCCTTTTAATATATCCATTAGAGATGACGTTTAAAATACATTCATTCATTATACTTACATTTTTCAGCAATTGTCTGATGGTAGTTTTACCACATCCTGGTGGGCCAACAAGAGCTACACCCATTCTCTGTTTCATTTGCTCATGTAGTTCTATTGCTTTTTGTATCTATAAAACATGTTTAACAATAATTGAGGTACCTATAATAATGAAATGGTTTGTCCAGAATATCAACGCTCTGGTCAAACTCTAGAAAGCTGAAAATTGGCAAGTCGATTGTTTATTTATGGATACGTCTATTAAAGTATTTTTTTTAACTCAGCAGAATATAAGCGGGAGTATTAGAAAGTTCTTACAGATATTGCTTAAGCGAAGATAAGATGGGTCATCTAGTGTAATCTGTGGAGCTGTATATGTGTGTACCTGTAGCTTATTTTGAATTAGTCCGAGATTGTTGACTGCCATTTCAAGATATTCGTTGACAGGATGCGTGTCGTTTGACGACTCCTCTGGGACATCAACGAATACCAGTGATAAAATGTCTTCAAATCTGTAACGTTACAAAAGCACAATTTTACTTCATGAATAGTCAAGAGTCAATATAAACCAGCTACCAGTACCGCCGGCGAGCGAAATTTAGTATTGCTATCATCGCTTACGCTAACAAACAAGTTTCATGTTACTCATTAACAGATGGCGCCACCAGTAGTATGCGGAGGTTGTCTCAAACCAATTACAAACAAGCAAGCTTTGAGACGCAGCAAATGTAAGCGCAATTACGATTTGTTCTGCGCTAATGTTCAGGAACAGCGCTTTTCATCTATGGCCGTGGAAGAGAGGGTTGTTTGGAACTGTGTCGCTTGCATAAGTAAAATGCCCAAAGTGGACAATACGAACAGCCCAATAAGACCAACAACGAAAGTTTCGTCACCATTGGGAAATAGCTTGAACATCCCGGCTGAGTGCAGCGTTTTTTCACCTTAACTTAAGTACTGCATTGCCGGAACTGTTCGCGATTGCAGAAAGTGGTTGTAATGACTCAGTATTTGATTCGGAAATAATACCTTGTGGGTGCAAAATTGTGAGGTGTGATAGAAACGACGGACGAAAACAGGGTGGCGCATTTATCGTATATAAACGTGGATACGAAATAAATAAACATGCGTTAACGGACGTAGACTTAGACTTAGAGGTCTTCGAATTAGTGGCTTGCAAAGTTATTAAAAATAATGAATTGTTTTTTGTTTTATGTGTCTGTTATATACCGCCAAATTGTTCAGACAATCACTATATGCGCTTATTTACTGTTATTGAGAAATTAGCTGTTATGTATAAACACCTGTTAGTTGTAGGAGATTTCAACTTGTATTCTAGTTCACAAGAAATTATAAATTATTTTGATTTTTGAACTCTAACGGGAGATGCTTAGATCTAGTGTTAAGTACATTCGGAGCGAACTCAGTGGGGGTGAGGCTGTCGACGGAACCGATGGTGCCGGTGGATGCGCACCACCCGCCGCTTGACATTGGCGTGTGGCTACAGCTGTCCAACCGCGGCGCTGACACCGTGTCAGACCCCGTAATACCAAACCGTTCTTATTATACTGCTTGGAATTTCTATAGGGCTGATTATCAAGGGTTGTATTCATCAATATTAGGTATTGATTGGGCGGATCTCTATGAAACGATTGACGCAAACGCAGCTGTAGATATATTATATTCAAAAATAAATAGAGTGTTTAATCTACATGTACCAGTAAAAACGCAAAGATCTGTCAGAAATTGGTACAGCTATCCCGTATGGTATTCCGCAGAGTTAGTTAAAGAAATAAAAAAATAAAGCAAACCTGCATAAACAGTTTAAAAGTATCAAACAGAGTACCTATTATGCTAAGTATTCAAAGAGTAGATCTTATGTGAAGTTTTTGATAGATAGGGATTATAACAACTACCAGGAGACGCTTCGAAGAGAATTCGCCTCCAATCCTAAATCTTTTTGGAGTTTTATCAAGTCTAAGCGTAAAAATTCCAATAAGCAAAAGCTTGAAAAGATGGAGTAATCATGACTGATGATGAGTGTGCGAAAGAATTTGCAAAAAATTTTCAGTCCGTGTACGGAAAGCTACAACCCAGGTTGGACGTGTCAGCGGCCATGACCGCGGCGGCGGCTGGTGGTGAGGGCGCGGGCCGTGTGCACTTGACGGCGCTGACTCCGGGCGCCGTGCGCTCCGCTTTGCGGGCTTTGGTACCTAAACGCTCAGTCGGCCCGGACGGCATTCCACCGTACATCGTTAAAGATGGCTGGCGGGCACTGGAAGAGCCACTTTGCTACTTGTACAATCTATGTTTAAAGACTTCAGTCTTTCCTAATAGTTGGAAGTTAACTCGCGTTACACCAGTGCCAAAGGGAAGTGGAGGAGCGGATGTAAGTAGCTATAGGCCGGTGGCCGTACTTTCAACATTTTCAAAAGTCTTTGAGGCAGCATTATACAGACTTGTACATGACGAGATTGCAGCGCAAATAGTTGACGAGCAGCATGGTTTTCGCTCCGGTCGTAGTACTACGTCTAATTTGCTTAACTTTACATCGTACATTACACCACTCGTAGATCAAAAAGTGCAAGCAGACGCAGCATACTTTGATTTGAAAAAGGCGTTTGAAAAAAGGTTGATGGCGATGTGCTGTTGAGCAAGTTGGCTTCAGTTGGATGTACTCCCAAGACACTGGAATTTTTCGCTAGTTACTTAAAAGTTAGAAAAGACCGGAAGCAGTTTGTTCAGTACGGAAATTGTGTTTCAGAACCCTATTTGATAAACTCTGGAGTAAGTCAGGGTAGCAACTTGGGCCCTCTGCAATTTATCATCACCATTAATGACTTACCAAAGGTAGTAAAGTCTTCAGGCTGTTTACTTTTTGCAGATGACCTAAAGTTGTTTGCCCCAATTACCTGTAAAGATGATTGTGACCATTTTCAACAGGATATAAATAGGGTGGAAGAATGGAGTAGAAGGAACAAACTATGCTTCAATGTTGCAAAATGTAACATTATGACGTTTAGCAGAAGTAAGAATCCTTTCCATTACCAATACTCACTCGCAGGTGAGCTGATGACCAGGGTATCGTCGATAAAGGATTTGGGTGTAAAAATGACGGGTGATCTAAATTTTAACGAACACATACTTGCTGTCTGCAAAAAGGCTTACAAAACACTCGGATTTGTGCTCAGGATAGTTTCCGGGTTTAGAAGTATGGCAGCAATAAAGAGTCTCTATATCTCATTAGTTCGCAGTTACCTGGAATTTAACTCAGTTATATGGAGCCCTTCTGAGGCGAAGTATAAATTAATGTTGGAAAGAATTCAGAATAAGTTTTTGAGATTCTTATACTCACGGCTATACGGAGTCTACCCTGGATATCCTCTGTTGTACCCGACATTATTCATTTTGGGCATGGTAGGTTATAATAAGCTAGAGGTAAGGAGGGATCTTTCACTAGTCTCGTATTTATTCAGGTTGTTGCGAGGGAAGGAAACCAACCCGACAATTTTAGCACTGATAAAGTGGAGGATACCCAATACCGATTTACGGGTTCGGAGGAAACTTACTTTTGCTACTCCTGAAAGTAGAACTAACTTACTGTCGAGAGCCCCACTCACACGAGCGCTGCAGCATCTTAACAGGGTGGATGATGAAATTGACATACATCATTGTTCATTGAGCGAATTCACGAAAGTGGCTACATTTATAATTAGCTATTATAATTATTAGATTTTTATTTATTTTGTGTTTTAAAGTTGTGGTGGAACAATTAAACTTAAGTTGAGTATGTTATTTGTAATGTTTATAATGTGATTTTATTATCTATTGTTTAATTTAATTGTATCTATTATTGTTCACTGCACTATCGAATTGGTGTATAACTGTTATGATAGTGTATTAAATTGTGATTTAAATAAATAAAAAAAAATCGAATGGATTTCGAACCTGTAATTGTTTTTTTGTAAATGGCTAAGCTTATTACGCTGAAATGTGTTGTTAAAGTTATTGGGATGAAAGAAATAAAGTTTCATTACCTCTTAGCATCGTGTAGGGTCAGTTTAGAGAGGTTGTTGATTCTGAGCACGTCCCTGAGTTTCGCTCTCTTCACATCGAGATCATCCTCCGGCAGCTGTGACAGCGCTGCCGCAGCACTACCCACTGCTGCCTTCAGAGCACGGAGGCCCCAGTCGTAGTGCCTTTGACCGCTTAGAAGCGTGCTATAATGATTTATAATAATTTATTTTAGAAGAAGTTTAATGTTTCATTGACAAGGGTCAGTTCTGTATGAACGTATACGCACAGCGAAGCGCAGTAGGCAGCGGGACACGCCGGCGCGCCGTACCCGTCTGTGTAGGTACCTGGCTAGACGGAACACGTGGTGCAGGTCGTGCGCGAGGCGGTCCCGGTGCGTTGGCGCGGCGGCGGCCAGCAGGCGCGCCAGCAGCTGGCGCTCGGCGCGCGGCGGCGGCGGCAGCACGGCGCGGCGCAGTAGGCAGCGGGACACGCCGGCGCGCCGTATTGCCTGTGTAGGTACCTGGCTAGACGGAACACGTGGTGCAGGTCGTGCGCGAGGCGGTCCCGGTGCGTTGGCGCGGCGGCGGCCAGCAGGTGCGCCAGCAGCTGGCGCTCGGCGCGCGGCGGCGGCGGCAGCACGGCGCGGCGCAGTAGGCAGCGGGACACGCCGGCGCGCCGTACCCGCCTGTGTAGGTACCTGGCTAGACGGAACACGTGGTGCAGGTCGTGCGCGAGGCGGTCCCGGTGCGTTGGCGCGGCGGCGGCCAGCAGGCGCGCCAGCAGCTGGCGCTCGGCGCGCGGCGGCGGCGGCAGCACGGCGCGGCGCAGTAGGCAGCGGGACACGCCGGCGCGCCGTATTGCCTGTGTAGGTACCTGGCTAGACGGAACACGTGGTGCAGGTCGTGCGCGAGGCGGTCCCGGTGCGTTGGCGCGGCGGCGGCCAGCAGGTGCGCCAGCAGCTGGCGCTCGGCGCGCGGCGGCGGCGGCAGCACGGCGCGGCGCAGTAGGCAGCGGGACACGCCGGCGCGCCGTACCCGCCTGTGTAGGTACCTGGCTAGACGGAACACGTGGTGCAGGTCGTGCGCGAGGCGGTCCCGGTGCGTTGGCGCGGCGGCGGCCAGCAGGCGCGCCAGCAGCTGGCGCTCGGCGCGCGGCGGCGGCGGCAGCACGGCGCGGCGCAGTAGGCAGCGGGACACGCCGGCGCGCCGTATTGCCTGTGTAGGTACCTGGCTAGACGGAACACGTGGTGCAGGTCGTGCGCGAGGCGGTCCCGGTGCGTTGGCGCGGCGGCGGCCAGCAGGTGCGCCAGCAGCTGGCGCTCGGCGCGCGGCGGCGGCGGCAGCACGGCGCGGCGCAGTAGGCAGCGGGACACGCCGGCGCGCCGTACCCGCCTGTGTAGGTACCTGGCTAGACGGAACACGTGGTGCAGGTCGTGCGCGAGGCGGTCCCGGTGCGTTGGCGCGGCGGCGGCCAGCAGGCGCGCCAGCAGCTGGCGCTCGGCGCGCGGCGGCGGCGGCAGCACGGCGCGGCGCAGTAGGCAGCGGGACACGCCGGCGCGCCGTATTGCCTGTGTAGGTACCTGGCTAGACGGAACACGTGGTGCAGGTCGTGCGCGAGGCGGTCCCGGTGCGTTGGCGCGGCGGCGGCCAGCAGGTGCGCCAGCAGCTGGCGCTCGGCGCGCGGCGGCGGCGGCAGCACGGCGCGGCGCAGTAGGCAGCGGGACACGCCGGCGCGCCGTACCCGCCTGTGTAGGTACCTGGCTAGACGGAACACGTGGTGCAGGTCGTGCGCGAGGCGGTCCCGGTGCGTTGGCGCGGCGGCGGCCAGCAGGCGCGCCAGCAGCTGGCGCTCGGCGCGCGGCGGCGGCGGCAGCACGGCGCGGCGCAGTAGGCAGCGGGACACGCCGGCGCGCAGGGAGCGCCGCCCGCCGTAGCCGCGCGTCGCTGGGTTTAGTGTCGCCATCAGTCCCGCGCTGCTCAGCGCCTTTACCTGGTACATAGGGAATGCAAGATCACAAACTCGAGATCTTGCGAGATTAGATATTAGGTACAATCTCGCGAGACGAAAATAACGATTTCAGGATCTCAGGTAGACACAAACAATATTGTATAATTCTCGATTGTGATTTTCAGCTATGTTTTGATCATGAGTATCCTCATAAATAAAGAAACAACGTTAATTGAATGCAAAGAAACCTTTGTTCTTTAATTAACTCTCTTATTGATTCTATAATTATCACAATATTTACAATACCTATCCGTATGTTTTGGAAGTCAACAAAAATTATAATAATAACTTCAGTCAAATGAGGAAAATAATTTCTAGTTCAAGGGGTGATTTTAAACAAAGAATATTCATTGGGGTATCATATTATGCTCCGAGATTGATTTCGAAAAAAAGCAAGAGATCTTTTATATTCCAGAGATAGCGCTATTTCTGAAACAGAATCCCGGCTTGTTTACCCGGCACCAATAATTTACAATAAAATTCTAATTGACATTATAATGAATAATACTAACCTATTTAGGATTAAATTGAATAGAATATTAATAGAAAGATGCTTACGTAGATGATTAATGAATTTTTATGTGATAAATTATAATTTTATTTATTATTATTTTATTGCAAGTTATTGTTATTAAGACTGATGTTGATTTGTTTTTTGTATGAATAATTGTATACCGTAACGCAGACATATTTTTTAAGTTTACATCTATATTTAATTCTACTTATGTTTCAACGAATAAATTTATCTTTATCTCGCGAGATTAGGATTGCGTTCCCTACTGTTATAAAAAACAACTGACTGTTACCTATTTTGGTACTGATATTTAACGAGTTTAACTAAAAACTTAATATAAGGTAATATAAGGTTTAGCTCTTTGAACTTGTTTATTGAGGAACTTTACCTTTTTTCCCTTGACAGTGAGTGTACCATCATTTTTAATAGCATGCAAGGTGGCGGCCAGTAGATGCGAGGCGGCAGCAAGGGTTGCGGCGCTGAGACGGTTGAACTCATCGAAGCAGCCCCACGCGCCACATACTGCCACACCGCTTAGAAGTCGGCTGAGACATTCTGCATCCATCGCCTAAACATAAAAATATAAGAAAACATGTACCCGATACATTACCTTATGACGTAAGACTCGGACGTAAGACATATCCCATACGTCCGAAGAAAAAACAAAATTGTTTTAATTTATTTTGATTTAATCTTATTGATAAATCAGAAATAGTATTGATAGAATAAACTATAACCTGGTTGTCTGTTATATACTCGTACTATTTACCTCGTCACAATTGAACACTAACACGAGTCTGCCAACTAAGCCGCCAAGTGCTTTTACGGACTCTGTTTTCCCCGTGCCCGCAGGACCAAAAGGGTTACCAACCAGGCCAAGATGTAAGGCCTGAAATAATAAAAATCATTTAAAACATTGGGTTTAAAACAGCAGTGAGCTATTAGATAAAAATAAAACATGTGTTGACCTGTAAGTATAATTTCTATTACCGATCCTATTTAAACTAACATATAATAAATCATAATTAAATTTGCAATCTCTTTACTGCCTGACTCGACTGATCACATGACAGTTATCGTATTCTAGGTATGTTGACAATACTAGAAACATAACTGGCAGTTTTTGTATTATATCCAAACCAAGCGAGAACTTCGCTAAGTAAAATGTTATAAACATTCATAGTATCGGCCTTACCTGAGTAAGAATGAGAAAACATTCGTCAGCTAAATCAGTTCTAACAAACTGTCCAGTGTTAACACCGAGATACTCGTATGTGTACGGTATTTCTGCTAGGCCCATTTTAGCAACCACATCTTTATTGCTCGTTACGTAAAATCTGCAATGCATGTATTATAATTTGCACTAAGACGTTTTCGGTTCGATAGTAGATACTATTTATAAATAAAATACAAACCTTAGCTGTTTCTGCCATAACCAGTCACTTGAAGTAGCTATATTGTTATCAATCAAGGTTTTTAAGACTGAAATGTAATGCATACACTGAAGTATAAGAGCTTGTCTCTTACTTTTTTCCCCTTCATCTTCAACTTCAGTAGAAAAATAACCTGAATTCTCTTTCTCGATATTAGCTATTAATTTATGTAGTTCCTTATTAGTTATCGCTTTTTCCGTTTGCTCAGTGAATCTTATGTTTTGTGCAAGTGTAAGTATTTGCGTCGGCAGCGAAAATGGATCTTGATTTTGCAGTGAATTCGATACTATGCATTTCAATGTCAAATTTTTAAGCGATGATTGCATTTCAATTTCTAGATTCTTTAACCATATCTGTAAATGTTCAAATTTTGTTTTAAATAATTCTATAATTTATTATAGTTTTTGCATAGGTCAACTAAGTAAAAGTATTTATTAACCCCGTTTCCGGAAAGTTCCAGACAAATAAACGTAAATAGTCTTACCATATTATATGCTTTGGATTTATGAGCACCTTTCTTATAATACGACGTTCGACTAAGGTTTTTGTATTCGATTGTGTTAAATATATAACTATATCGACCTCAGTAACAAATAAAAATTCTTATTATTTACCTCTACTGGGGAATCTATGTCGACAGGGTGATCGAGTTGAAATGTATCGTCATAGTGACTGCAGAGGGCAGTGATAGAGATATTTTCAGGTCCAAGTCGGACTCCTGTGATACCAGGGAATAGCTTTTTAAGATGAGTTTGCATCACTACTTCTCGACCCTCAGCACCAGCCCGCGCTTGACCGAGAAGTTCCAGTAGATCATCGTCGCTAAGAAAGTGCAGTCTAGGAAAAGTTGATCTTTTATCCTAATGAAAAAAAAATCACCCGTTGTTAACACGAAACTAACACGTCTTTCGTCTTTCTCTATTTTTAATAAAGAATTCGACCAAAAAAAGCTTCCCGAAACATATCAGAAAAAATAAACTAAGATAGATGCATCTAAAAATTTATATATTCCTTCAAAATCATTGAGCATTCGCCCTGACCTATTCGTCTTCGTGATTAGAAATAAAAGGAGTAGCAACACAAAACACCAAATAGTACTGGCGTAGTAGGTTGGTAGGAAGACCTACTAGCATTCGTGTATTAATCGAAATCTACTCTCAAAATTAATGTTTATACTCTATTTATGCCTATTGTTAACTTCTAGGCCGATTTTTAGACAACGCGCGTTTTTAAAGACAAATGTAGGTTTTTTTATTAATGTTTTTTACGGTTAAACCAATACAGCTTAACCGATTTTAATGAATTGTTAGAAAAAACTTAGTGGGTATGGTTTTTTTGTTTTAATTTTATACATTTCTTTAAATATGAAGTAACAAATGTGAACAACAGTTAATGTAAGTATCCATTATCTTACGTCAATGTATTGGTTAAGCGCTGACTGACAAGAGTGCAGCTGTTCTGAAATAGAGTCCAACATCGGCTGCAGCCTTGTTGATTGCATCACGGTCGACAGCCTCGGGTCTGTCTCGAAGATTCTCATCACTTGTCGAAAATTCTGATCGACTCTGCGAAACTTCACTCCGAGCTCGCCTTCGTCGTTTGATAGGATCGGCTCTAAATATAACCATCTGAAGAAAAAAATTAAAACTAAAAATAAATGGGTTAGACACGTAGTAGGTATTATTATATTACATTCTTTGCTATGAATAAACGTAATGACCACGTTACAAACCAATATTCAGTGTCTGTTCTCAAACATCTTCAAAAGTGCACATAATTTGTTTATCTATGTTTTTTGTCATGATAAAAATTTAGTTCATAATTTTTATTCCAACTTATCATTTGTTACCTACTTGTTTCGGAAATAAATTGATAATGTTCACTAATTTAATAAATAGTAAATCCGTACAATAACTATTCGATCAGCAAGATTACTTGATTTTGTGTATTAATTTTTTATTGAGAAAAAAATGAATTGAATTGAAATGAATTTTTATTGAGAAAAAAATGAATACACAAAATCAGTGAACTGGCGTCGCGTACGTAATAAAGTCTTTAGGTTGTCAATTACAAATGGCTAGGTAAGGTATAGTGTCCACAAAGAGGCACGAGCTGTGCGACTCGAGCGAGCGGAGCAAGCGGTCCCCTAGCTGCGGCCGGCGAGTGCCAAAATCGATAATTTTAAATAAATTTACTCACAAAATATTATTAGTTGCTAACCATAATGACAAAAACTGCCGTTTGATTTTCAAATGTTTGCTAGCCATGGTTTGACCAATTATCAATTTCTGCTGATCGATTGCATTTATCTGCTTGCAAAAATATGAATACTAAGCTAACCCTTTAAATAATACCCATAATTTTAAAGCTACTGGCGACCCGCCCTGGCTTCGCGCGGTTATTTTAACTTATCGGATGAAGTACCTAATATTACGAAGCCAAAAACTTCACTAAAATAAAATTAAACACCATACAAATTATGGCATTGAAGTTTTAAATGTGAAGAAACGAAAAATTATCAACATTAATAATTCACTTGATTTCTTTCCTTTTCAAGTACCTACCTAATAATTATGGCATTTAATAACTTTTAACAAATTTCACAACAAACAATTTTAACATACAAAATAGTAGCGTAACGTTTATTTGTTTACCGACAACAAAAATGTGACCAAATAATCAAAAACCAATTTAGCTACTTAAAACAATTATTTAGTCTTTACTTAACAAAATACAACCTGGAAATAATTTATCATTGAAAGCTTTCAACATGGGCGGGAGGAGCGCCCGCGGATTGTGGAGCTAGGCTGCAGGCATGTACCAAGTGGTTACCAAACTCGCGTCGGCCCGTTGTGTTGGAGAAAAAGAAAAATATATGAACCGCGTCTTTTAACAACTTATTTTCTCGTTTAGTTTTAATTTACCATAACTCCTCAGGTATTCATTTAAATTGTATTGTGTACAGAGATATTATAGTGTGTTTGGATGCTTTAGGTAAGTAACGTATTTAATTTGATAAGCCTTAATAATAAATCCGTCGAAATAACAATTGCACATACTACATAATTTTAAATATTTTTTAGAAGTGGCAGAAATAAGCCTTTAAAGATATGCCATCTTTCACAGACTTTTTCTCAATTCTCAATTGCAGAATATAGCTACTCTGAAGGTTCAATATAAATATTTATATGAGATTAAATTGAAAATCGCATGAGCAGAGTGAATATAGTTAGTTTCGATAATTAACTCCTCTAACTCGAACCTACAAATTTTACCTTTTAATAATATTGCTATTCGATAAATTTTATCTGCTTTAGTTTTAATAAAAAATAATTAACAATAGATAGCCAAAATACTTAAACTAGTAATAATAAAGATTTATTCACCTAATTCAACTTGAAATATTGAAATAAAATAAATTTTTATATAAAGAATTTTATTAACAGAATTTTATTACTACAGTTAAGTATTGGTGCCTTGTATTTACGTCATTAATTAAAATGGTAACATTTTAATTTGAAAATGATATAAAACAATAAGTGAATAAATTACATTTCAAGACAAAATTACAAGAAAATGTGCATTCATGAAAAATTTTAATATGTATGTACCTACCTAAGATTTTACAATTAGTAAAAAGGCACTGTTACTTTTTAATTGGTTAGATCAAGTTCAAAATAATATTTCACAGTAAAAAACTAAATATTAATACAAAAAAAAACATTAATCAAATAAACATTATTTATAAACTCACACAGGCATATGAAATACAAAGTACGACTCACATCTTCACTCTAAACAAAACTAAATTTCTTTGGAATAAACAATTATAATATTAAAAAAAATCATTTTTCAAAGGCAATGACGAAAAATTTAATTTCAATTTTCTTGTTTTTTGTAAACAGAGTGGCAGTGGCAGTTTTTTTTGTCCATTTTTCAATGAAAAATTAGAAATACTCAGAAATTGTAAACATTTGTGACAATTTTTAACTAAATACTTTTAATTAAGTAACTAACTTTAACAACTGTACATCATATAAAGTAAAATGCAAAAGGTAGTCTAACTACACAAATTAACTTCAACCCGAACTGTCAAATAACTTATTATGGCACTCTAAAATATTAACAATTAAAATAATCTATAATGCGTAAAAAAAGTTATTTTATTACTGTAGCTGTAGCCTAATTACGTCGTGCATGACCTATAGTTATCAGATCGTTTTGTTATTTCAGACAAATAATAGTTCATTTGCGTGTTCAGGTCGCCTATTTCTTTTTCTAAGGAATGAAGTTGTTCATTATGGTCGTTATAAAGGTCTTCCATGTTAGCCAGAAGTTTAAGTTGCATTTGTGTATCGCTGGCTAATTTTGTAGCTCTGTTAAGTAAAAATTGTGCTCGTTCTCTTGAATTGGATGTCTGACTTGCACGCTCAGCGAGCGTACTATTAGTTGTTTTAAAATCTTGTCTAAGCTGTCTTGCTTTTTGTTCAGCACTTTCAGCTCTGTTAACAACATCATTAGCTTCTTGTTTTACTTGTTCTGCATCGCTTTCGACTTTTAATTTGTTTTTCTTAAGATCAGAAAGACGTAGCTGTAATCTTTCTACTTCTTCCTTTGTTTCATTAGCTTTCTTTTGAGCTTGTTCAGTTTCTTTTGCAATGGGAATCAAATCACTTTTTGCAGCTTCAATATCACTATTTGCTTTTTCGATAGCATTTTCAGCCGCATCTTGTGCTGCTTGAGTATCATCCAAAGCTTCCAGTACTTTTTTTGCCATCTCAAGAGTCAAGTTAGCAGCCTTATTTACAGTAGTAGCATTTTGTTTAAGAGTTTTGGCTCTGTCAAGATCTGGTTTGGTTTCTGTTATAATATTTTCTATGTTGGTTAGTTGTGACACAGTTGAGTTAATCCTTTGTGATAATTCAGTAATCTCTTCAGGTTGAATACTTATTGATAGATTAAGTATGTCACCTGCCAAAGTTCTTACATCAGTGGGAGTACTCGTTGTATTAGATAAAAATTCTTTTAATTCAACTGTTAAATCTTGACTATCGTTTGTGATTTTTTCGGCAGATAATTTAAAATCGTTAGCTCGTGAATTTAGATCTTTAGCTCGTATGCGTACTGAAACAATATCTTGTTTGGCTTGAGATACACCTCTGTATAAGTCCTCAGCTGTTAATTCATGTTCTTTAATCCTGTTTTCTGTTTTGTTTGCAAAATCTAATGCTTGTTCTGCTTTTGTCACAGCACCTTGGTCACAGGATATTCCACCACATTTACCGCAACCGGCACCTCCGCATATATCGCATGAGTCACTTTCTTGCCCACACATGATTCCATTAAGTTTCGGAAGAACTGAAACTAATTGTTCTATTTGCCCTTGAATTTCATCTAACTTTTTATCATTATCATTTTGGGTACTATTAAAATGGGCATACTGTAATTCTATGAGGCGGTCGGTATTTTTGATTTGCCGGTCTGTATTCGCAATAAGTGTTTGCACACTTTCAGCTGCATCAGCAGCAACAAGTGCTCGTTCTTTGGCTTCCCGAGTTAGATTTAATGCTCCTTCTAAGTTCGCTTCTTGTAGTTTTGTTGCATTATTACTCAAATCTACAGTTTTTACTTTTAAACTTTTGATACTTGAACGCAAAACGTCTAATGTAACATTTCCTAAATTTATTTTTGATGTTATGGCATTTAGGTTATCATTACTATCTTGTACTTTTTTCTCTGCAGCTGATAATTGATCTTGAAAACTATTGATACTTGACAATAATTCATCAACTGTTGTTTGTCCAAGTTTAGCACTTTCTAGTAAATGTTCAACATCGTTTAATTTTTTCGTCATATCTTCGAAGTCTCGTGTGTAAGCTCCTGTTGCCCCAACTATTTTAATCTTGCTTGCATTTCCAATTGCATATTCAGTCTGTTTTCTTAAATCATTTATTAGTTTATCCCAGTTATCAAAACATTCACCACAGGCATAACAATTAGGGGCTTCTCCCAAGTATCCTCGCGCACAAGTATCACACTTATATCCACCGATACCAGGCTTACAATCGCAAGACCCATTTTCACGCGAACATTGTTGAGAAGTTGAACCATATACATCACAATCACATTCATGACATTCAATATTAGGATCACCCCAATGGTTTTCTTGACATTGATCACACTGCCTACCTCCATGCCCTGGTTTACACTCACATTTTCCGATGTAAGGGTTGCACTGAGGAGACATCGAGCCAATTGGATCGCAGTCACATGGGTCGCATCCTGTGCCTAAAGCGATTCTCCAATGATTTTCAGTACATTGATCACAATTTATTCCCATGACATTGTTGAAACATGGACATTGTCCAGTAATGGGATTACAATTTCCAATTGTAAAGTTTGTTCCTAATTCGGAGCAGTTGCACTTAAAACATGCTTTTTCTAAAGCATTGCCATAATAACCTTCTTGACAAACATCGCAATGGTCACCGGCTGTGTTGTGAAGGCACTGTAAACATTTTCCAGTATAAGCATCACAATTTCCAGGTTTTGTGATGTCAGTATTTTCATTGCACTCACATTTTTCACAAGTGCCCAATATTGGATCACCATAGTAATTATCAGCACATACATCACAAAGAGATCCTGCGTACCCTTCTTTACAGTCACATACCACATCTTTGGTCTCTTGATCCAATTCGCAACGATCTGCGTGACTGCTCTTATTGGGGTCACCTTTTATACCAGGGCATGGACACGATCGGCAAGGTATATCAATTCCCAAACGAGGATCACCATAGTATCCTTCAATACATCTTTCGCATCGATGTCCTTCAGTATAATCTTTACATTCTCTGCAAGCTCCTGTTTTATCATTACATTCAAAAGCATGTCCATTACAATCACATTGTTGACAGTTAGGGAAGTTGAAATATCCTGGTTGACATAAATCACAAGCACGTCCGTAAGTATTAGCTCTACATTTACATTGACCACTTGTTGGGTCACAGAAGTTATCCAAGGATCCAATACTGTTACAGTCACAACGCTTGCAACCAAACTTACTAAATCCATATGTTCCTGGAGCACAACGATCGCATCTCGCACCGACTATGTTTTCTACGCACTGACAATAGCCGGTGTAAGGATCACATTGATGACTTTTAGACCCAGTAGGATCACACTGACACGCTTCTGATCCATTTCTGATATAAAATCCAATACTAGCATGATACTTTTTACAAACTTCAGGAATGTTTTCTTTGTTAAGGTCATAGTAATATCCATCACCACAGTTGTACCGCTCAAATTCCTCCCGCATGTTGCTACCATTTTTCAAGAAGGGTAAAGCATCAATGGCTGGAATAAGCACAATAGAATCAATCAAAACAGAAGCTCTAGAATTTGAAACACGACGATCTTGCCTGCCCAAGTATATACGAATTTCCGTTTCTCTGTCTTTTTCTAAGCATACAGATGGTTTAATAAGAATACTCCGTTGATTTGCTGGAAAACTTGTATGTATCGTATTATCTTCTGGTCGAACATATGCACAAGGTGAGTCAGGATCTATAGACAAAGGTCTTTTAATTAATATTGTAGCCTCTTCCCAATTTATAGGAGATTGAGGTTCATATCTAATCAAAACATTATAATCCATACTTGTCTTTAAATTATTAACAATAAATACTAAAGTGCTGCTTTCGGGTATTTTCATGAATCCAGGACCAGTCCAAGTCTCTTTCCTACCATCTGGGAAATTTTCTCTTATAACTACGTGGCACAGTTGACTTTGAATAGCATTATCATCAATTTGAGAATCACATTGACTTGATTCACCTTCAAAAACAATTGAATCTAGGGCACCTATAAAGAAGTTTTGAATTGGTTGATCACATCGACGACCAGTTACATTTGGCCTACATTTACACTGTCCTGTTATTACATCACAATCTTTATCGATAGAACCACCAACATCACAGTCACATGCTAAGCAACCATCATCACTGCCAGATAGTCCATAGAATTCCGGTAAACACTGATCGCAGTTTCGTCCAGTAACATGACGCTTGCAAAAGCAATCGCCGGTTCCAGGATCGCAACCTCGTTCGTTAATTGTTCCTAAGCTGTTGCAAGTACATGATTCACATCCGTCTGGGTTTTGAGGGTCAAAGTTCCAATAGCCATCTTGACATCTGTCACATCTAGGTCCACCGACAAAGGTTTTACAAAGGCAACGTCCTGCGGTTTTATTACTTGCCAAATCTGTTTCATCATCACATAGTATTTCTTGATCTGTGGTTCCTTGGGGATCACAATCACAAGGTTTACAGATATCCGGACTTTGAATATCTAAACCAGGATCTCGATAGAAAAGAGGTCGACAACGTTCGCAGTTTATTCCCATGGTGTTATGTTGGCAATTGTCACACACCCCTCCACTTATTTTCCCTGTTTTATTGTAAACAGCTGGATCAAAGTGACATGTTGTAGCGTGATTATTACAAGTACATCTCATGCAAGCATTCGATGTTTTACCCACCGCTGGTTGCCAAGGTAAATCATTGTAAAAGTCTTCACAGTATTCACAATTTAGACCACGGGTATTATGAGTGCACTCGCAGCGTCCATGCACCATATTGTTTTTAGATTCAACGCCAGGCATTGGTAAACATCTCGAAGCATGCCCGTAGCACGAACAAGATCCACGAACTGTCATTTCATAAATTGAATAATAATATTTTTCATGTATTTCAGCTCTGTTGTCTAATAAATCATCTCCAAGAGTGTGAAGCTTGGTAAAGTTAATCCTCAAGTTAGTCATTCGTAACAAATTTTGTACTTCTTCTGAATAAGGGTTCGTTACCTTTACATTCGGAGTTAAAACTCTGAATATGACTTCCCCTTCACTAGACGGTGCTACTCCTGAATATCGGGACTCACAAACCACTTCTGTTAAGGATCGCTGAGAATGTTTTGGTATACCAGGGAAAGAATCGTCGCAGTTATGAGCAAAATATCGGTAAACACGCCAAGTTTTTCCAAAATCAAATGATCTCTCAACTAACATCGCCGCCGGTCGAAACGTCTTAAATTGTATTATCAAGTGGGTAAGGTGAAATTCTGCTTCCATGTCCAACTGAATAGTAACGTTTTCTTTTCCACTCTCCGATTGCCACCAAGATTTACTTCTAGTCCCAGGGTGATACTTGTAGATGATGTTCTGTATCCGGTGATTGAGATGGGGACTGTTAATAGTCGCGTTAGTTGATTCACACCAAAAACATTTCTTCGGATCTTCCAAATGGGAAACGATACAATAACGTTCTCGTCCGTTTACGCCGCATGTGGAGGAAGCGGAGAGGCGCGCTTCACGTCCAATAAGCAGGTTTCCGGTGGCAGGGTAGCATGAACTGAGCTCGCAGGCCCGGTCGAGCAAGCGGGGGTCGTTGCGCAGGCGGTCGCGGTTGAACACGGCCCCGCCGCCGCCGAGCAGCGTCGTCACGAGCAACAACGCGCGCAGAGCCATGGCGTGGAGGCTCCGGCCGCGCTCTATGCACTGCCGGCGGCGCGCCCCACGCACTCGCGCGCCGTCCCTCCCGCGCCTCGGGCCCCGCTGCCCTACATCCACAGGGACTGACTCGGGTAGAAAACTACTGCTATGCTTTATTTAGCTAAAAAGTTTTTTTAACTTAAGATATTGATACTATCATATATTTTACACTTAATTATCAAAAGAAATAGAGGCGATCTTAAAAGAATTTTATCTACATCTGTAGAACCATTAATGGTCTGTCTCGAGCTTTCACGAGCAGGTAGTAAAATCCGGGCCTGTGCAAGGCGACGACCGCTTCTTGCCGCGTGCTCTCTCATGCCCTTCTCCGAAACTGGTACTAAGCAACAAAAATAACGCCGCATTTCAGGATGCGCTTTTTGTTTTGGTCATTATTGTAGAGACTAGAGCTCGTAACGGGAAGTTGGGAGATCAGATTTTAAATGCATCTTTTTATCTTCCCTTTTTTAACTCTATTTATTTACTTAAAACTCGCGCCATTGCTTACATTTTTTAGATTATTGTAGTGGTTGGTTATCTAGGAAAAAATATTTGAAACAATTGTTGTAACGAACCAAAAAGGCCATATTATATATAATGTGGTGTGGTGATTCTGTTTGGTCACGCGGCGATATTCAGGCATCTGATGTCGGCCTTCCGCCCTTAACATCCGCCGCCGCCGATAACAAACTCACAAACACACAGTTGAATACTTAGCTCATTATGTTCGTATTTCAATGTACTAATGAAATATGTACGTTTTTGAACATGTGTACCATTATGTGATATAATAGAGTTAAACTTGAGTTTATAAGTTCAAAAACTTAAGAAGCACAGATTACTTAGCAGATAACAGATAATTTATAGTTAAGTTTCATATAGAAGCGACTTCTCAGGATTTGGATTTCGTGTAAATTTAGTCAAACATTAAATAATAATCAGACAATTGTTAAAAATTATTGGTCTATTACCTAAACAGAAAAAACCGATTTACGAAAATAATTTTTAGAGGTAGGCCTCTAAGTACCTGTGCAATGAAATATTTTGCTTTTCAACGAATGCGAATCCTGCAATAGTAGTCGGTAAACTGGTAACGCACAATACTCGTAGATAGACAAACATACCTACATATATAGACACTGAACAGTGCAATGAGCAATGGATACCTACGCAAGTACGCATGTTTATTGAACTGCGAGACTACAACAAACAGGCTTTGCACTAAACGACAAAGGATAAAGCATATTTCTCGCTCCATTTCACAGAAAATATACTAAACAGTCAATATAAGTTTTATTTTTAAATTAAAACAAACCTTTACATAGAGAAACTTAAGCGATCTGGCATTTTTCACTGTCCATTCTAAATAAAATCAGGTTAGTGATACCTACGCATCATGTGGCCTGAGGGTTGCAAAATGCCAAGTCAATTTTCGTAACCGAAAATGCTTCGAATGGTCGGAATTTCTCGACATCATAAAATATTCCCCTCAATACAACTACACATAGTAGCTAACACATTTGTTATATGTAACTACCAATTCCACTAGTCTGTACTAATCCACTAAGAATTAAAATGTTTTGTAAAAAGGTTTTAAAAATTATAAAAATAAATAATTTGTTATTATTTAAAAGTAGGTAACAATTGTAGGTATCTAATAGCGGGTTGTTTAACTATGATAACAAAGACCATTTCGACAGTCTTACCGATAACCTCTCATCGGTATCAAATTGCTGGAAACCAGGGAAAGAGGCCCTGAGCCCTGAGAACGAGTTTAACTATTGAATTACAATATAATACAACATATCGGTCTATGTGTACTATTACAATGAACTTTGTACTTTTAAATACCTATCTAGTTTTTTTTTCTTTTAAAAACACCATAGTTACTAATTATCTACATTTTGTGCATGAATAATATTATGAAAGTAATGAACCAACGATGTACACTTTGTTTTTGCAACTGTGTACTTGCAATACACGGGAAACCAGAGAGGCAAATCGATTTGAAGTACCTTATAGGGCTTCCATAAGAAAATTCATATAGATGTCTGAAAAAGCTTTATCGATTATGTTAAACAAAAAAGAAACTAAAAACTAACATTCACATTTAAAATATAATAGGTATATATGATTAATTGACTTAAGTTTTTTAATGTAATGACGCGGCCGGTTGTCCTGTGAATGAACGCTTTCGCAAACATAGAGGGTTCGTTTAAAACAAAAGCCGGTTAAGTCAAAGGTCATGTTAGATAATGTATAACCATGTCATTTTATCTTTCCGTTGTCGTAGTAATTATCTTCTAGTACGCATTTTTAAGATTACAATTAAATTACTGTTATAATTTACGAATTTTGGTACATAAGTGAGTTTTATATCTATGTACATATATTATGAGTAAAAATATTAAATAATTGTTTTAGTTAAGCGTTTAAGTTTGCAGGTATTAAAATTATAAAACTAAGAGTGGCAATTGTTTTATACAAATATACATATAGGTAGTTACAAAAATTTATAAGACATAAGTCCCATTCAAAACTTTTGAGACCTTGTTTCATTAATTTCACTTGTTATGTACTTAAAGAAGTGTTTCACCCATACCACAATCACGAAGGTAGGTAGATATACACAATAAAAAAAACCCGATTGGACATTTGCTTGTATTCGATTGTTCATTCCCAAATCCCCCCCCCCCTCTCATAACTTTTGAATAACGTAACCGACATCGACCAAACATAGCTAAAAACACGTTCGGTTAAGTCACCTTTAAAAAAAAACAACATCAAAATCAATTCATTCTTTAGAGAGTTATGATGTCACAGACAGACATACTGACAAACAGAAACACCGACAGACACGTCAAACCTATAACACCGAGGGGTGTTTTGCGTCGAGGGTTAAAAACAAGATGACGTAATTAACAGTTTTACATTTCACGGAAACTAGATAATTTAAGTACTTTTCGGTTTTTTACGGGACATTAACATTATTCACAGCGTTTATTTCTGAGATTATAGCTTCACCAAACGCTACAACGTAGCTACAACTCATGTGGCTACGAGAGACGTTAGTTCACAGGAAGGTGTTTCTAAAATGGTCCGCGACTAACTTTATACAGGCGCATAACCGTTCGTCAAACATCGTAAAAGCAGTTCTAATTTGAGAAACAACGCAAAGGCAATGTAAAATGCGACGTATTGGCAAAAAATTCAAATTTAAAGCAACACAATTAATGACAACTTTTATTTAATTACTTTCTTTTGAAAAAAAAACAGTAACATGAATTTAAATTATCAAAAATGATGAACTTACCTACAAAATAACCGATTCTACAAATAACTAATTGAAAATGTTCCCGAAACCGTTCGATTGCTGTCGAATCATTACTATTTTTACATTATATTTATTATGATGGTGTTCAGAAACAGGTAACGTAATAAATTACTGCCAATAAAAAGGTTATGAAAGTCTTAAATAATTTAATGTAAACAATGTTACTTTGACGTTTATGCATTCATGTATCCATAGAGAAAGAGATTAGCGTAGCCTGAAAGAAATCTTTACTTTTTACGTGCGATTTCGCACAAGTAGTGAAAGTGTATTACCGAGAATTTAATGCTTAGGTACCCTTTTAACAAGATTTAGCATTGTAAAAATTAAATAGGTGATACTAATTGTAATATGGTGATTGTTACGATGAATTTTTTGCCAGTTAAATAAATTTCACATAAGAAATATTTTATCAGCTATCTACTTAGTAGACGGAACCTATTAGTAAAATTAAAAACAAATTTAGATCGTAGTTCACCGACCCGAATGTTATCAGAAAACCAAAAAGCTTTAAGCATATAGCTGCAGCATCATACTTCCGGATTTATATTATGGTGACATTATTAGATATGGTCATGTTTACGACTTATTTTTAGAGTAGGTACGTACGTCCTCTAAATACATGTTGTAAACAGGAGTCGTCGTACTTTACTTTTAACATCTAGCTTGTCGCAAGATACTGGTACGTACACAATCGCATTATATTCATAGATCCTTACTAATATTATAAACGCAAAAGGATGTAGGATGTATGGACGAATGGATGGATGCTTGTTACTCTTTCACGCAAACTACTGAATGGATTTTAATGAAACTTTACAATAATATAGCTTTTACATCAAAATAACAAAAAGGCTATAATTTATAAAGATATTTTGATGTGATATTGTTAGATAATTGTCCAAAATATAACAATGAATGTCATGTAAGAAGGTATTTTTTTGTGCCATCTGCGTTATTCTGGCGTTACAAAAACCGTCAGAGTTACGCGTTATCTTAAATAGTCCTACAACACAGCCCGTGCATAATCATTTTTTAACAGAATTCATGGAAGAAATGTTTTGCACGTATTTTTAATTCATCCCCTAACAGGGTAAAAAAAGGATAGAAAGTTATTTTGGGGATGGTTTGCTTCAAAATTGATAAATCCATCTTAGCTTAGCTTTCGATTTAATTTCATTTTATTTTGACACATGTTTGGAAACTCGATCCGATTTTATTTAAAAAACCGATAGATTCATTATCCCAACTCACATATTCAATTGTTTTCAATTGTTGGCCCGACAATTATGTTGCTTCGCAATTTAAATCCACCATAATTTTGCTATGGCGCAAGAATGAAAGTAAAAACGTAGCATAGCAATGAGTTCGAGGCGACTATACTGACGGGTTGTTCTCGAGGAGAGTCTGTATTTATTCCTAATGTTTCCCTACTACCATCAAATTACCCTTTTTTTAATTCAATTTATTCAACAGAATTCACAGTAATCGTAAACAAACTTCAAGGTCAAACTTTTAAGGTAGTGGAAGTAAAATCAAAATACTACAAATTAATGCGTGTAACTTTCATCAGATCACCAGATCTGCGTGTTCATAAAATATAACAAAATTTTATTTTTAATTTATGTATATTTAGCGTTAAAATCCCTACACTACAATAAATATATTATATTTAAACATTATGTTAAAACCAATGATAAATTCTTATAGAACCATTTTCGACTTCTACGCGGACGAAGTCGCGTGCAAAAGCTACTACTTTATAATTACGTCATGTTTATAATAAAATGTATCTTAGGTAGGTAGGTTATATATACACATATAGAGGTAGGTTTAAGTATAATCTATCTGACTTTAGATTTGTGACATCATAACATTCAAACATTACTAAGTATGTGTGCATTAGGAGTAAGTAGATACAAAAATTATACCTACCGGTAGATGGCAAATACTTGGATACTTTTTTTTTATAAAAAGTTTTAGTTTTATAAAAAATGTCTCACCGCACACAAAGAAGTGTAAAATTTTATTCGAGGCTAAAACATAACGTAAAATTGGAATTAAATATTATTTTTATAAACGAATAATAAGAAGAATCCGTTTAGACACATCCAAGTGCTATTTCAAACCTCGTTCTTATTTATGTTCTGCATACCTAACCATAACATTGAAAAATTAATATTGCAAATATTTTAATGCTGATTTGATAAATATGATATTGAGTTCCGAGCATCGGGAAGTCCCCGTTTCTTACCTATCAAACATCTAATATATACGAAGCAACTCATTTTGACGTTTAAAGTTATTTATAAATAAAAAAAACCATTACTAACTACATTTTTCCCTTATTTAAACATAAAACTGTGTTATACCTGCTTATGAATATATTTTTTTTTAGAGATAAACCGCCAATTCTGTTTAAATAAAATTAATCCTTGAAAGGCAATTTTTTCTCACAAATATTCAGTTTTTTGTGAAACAAAAGAAACATGTTTTTTGGTTTAAACCTAATGAATTGAATGCCGACAAGATTGTCTCGCAAACATCTGCTGTACACATGTTTAGGCCAGAATATTTGTAGGAGTGAAATTCGTTTTAGTAGTATCACAGTCATTGTGTCTTTAATTTTTGCTGGGTATCTAATAAAACGGATAATTATAAATTTTTATTTCAAAGATGCAAAAAAAAGGCAGAATTAATTCTAATAAATGAGGCTACAAGTTTAGTGTTTATCAAGAAAAGTTATTCTTCCTACCTTTACTACTTGCATGCTGAAGAAGTATGAATGTATGCATTTGTTTAGTTTTAAAAATATGCAAGGATCTATGGAAGCGTAGACACACGCGACGTGTTCCCATTCACAATCGCTTGTATTGAGAACCTCTTTAAAGACCGGTGTAATAGTTGACGCAAGACGCTCCAAGTTCGGATCCCATGGTTGTAGTACTCTGTGTTATTTGCAAGATATATTGTATGGTCTCGTTACATATCAAAGCTACCTATACAACAGCGATACTAAATTTTATCGATGTGTTGAGCTCGATGTCTGTTTTGTAGTGTGGGTTTTATAATATTATTCTTGTTAGTATCTACATATATAACATAGTATCGCGGTTCCTATATATCTACATATATAGGAACCGCGACGAACTCGACCATAACAGTTAAAAGTAAATAGAGGGGTATGTCACTAATAACAATGTGTATGTGTTCTTGTTTAGCGGTGTGCGTGTGTGCGTTTTCGAGGCAAACTTGCAACTCTGTTCCACTACTGCAACTGTTATCGACAGTGGTGACGCTTTGAAAGCATTAACGCCGCTTAGCAATGGTGCAGCAGGCTAGATGCGAGCATTGGCTGACCTGCGCTGTGCGTGGTGCGCGCGGCGCGAGCTGGCGGCCGCAGCGCGCAGGCGGGCGCCCCACGCCGCCGCCGCGCCGCCGAGCGCCGCCGCCGCCCACTCCTGCTCCTCCACCTACGCATAGCCAGCTGTCAGGATACCGCTATCAACCTCTAGTCCAACTACGATGATTTAATCACTAATGGCCGTTTAAATATGGAATTACTATCTAGATTTTACGTAATATAACTCTTAAGCTATTCTATTATATCAACATCTTTTAAATCCATAGAAAATCAAGGATTGTATTTTTGACGGTGGTAAAGTCAAAAGTCAAAGTCATTTTTTTATATTCGAATAGACTTAAAATAAGCACTTTCAAATCGTCGTTTTTTACTACCACCTGTTCTGAATGCCATTTCTACGGGGAAGAATCCGGCAAGAAATCTCCGTAGTTGCTTTTTTCAATATTCAATATAATATTTTCTACTACTATTTTTAAACATAATAATTCTAGCTACACTCCCAACTGTCAATAAGATTAACCTGTGCAGCTAATTTAATTACTTCCATATATCTTTATTCTCTACATAATTTTGAATTTTATTGTAAGTCTTCTTAATTAAAATTTGTTTAACATATTGCTTAAATTTCATATTTGACATTTCTGTTACATTTTTTGGTATTTTATTATAAAACGGACACAATTTCCAATAAATGACGTACTAGTTATTGCTAATCTAACTGTAGGGATACGTAATTTATAATTATTTCTAGTATTTATGCCGTGACCTAGTCTTTACCTACATAATATTGTCAAAAATATACTAGGACAGTAAGGTGAGTATATCAATTTCCTTAATAAGTCGTAATGAATGTCGCGGCTTTAAGTTTTACAAAGCTCTTATAGCTCTTTTTTGTAAAATTAATATCGTATCTGTTTCGGCCGCACTACACCTTAGTAGTAAGCCATAAGACATAAAGCTCTGAAAATATGCAAAATATACTAGTTTAGCTGACGGGAGATCCGTTAAATTTCTTATTTTCCCTACTGCATATGCCGCCGAGCTTTATGTACTACTAATTAATAATAATAATATATTTATTTCATTAAAAGGCACATTACAAAAAATGACAGTGGCCGGAGCCTCCTTTTAAGCATAAAAAAGCCTGTGTTAGGAGGCACCGCTCTTCCAATTTAGACTATATATAAATAATAGTACCTATGGTGTAAGTATTAAATACATATCAAATACAAAGAAATCCAGTCAAGAGAGAATCAGAAATTACAAAGAGAAACAAAAACAAAAGTAAAACTTAATGTGTTTTAATAGGAAATTAAAAGAGTTGTATTGGGTGAATGTGATATGTAATGTGTATTGTTGTATGTATGGGTAGAGTGCGTAATTAATTCTAAATGTGCGTTCCACTGAAGTTTTGAATCGATATTAATGCCTAAGAGTTTAGTCGATCCTACGATATCGAGCATATCATTATTTATTTTAACATCTGTCGACAATGTCCGCACGTTTGCCAAAGAAAATTTGAGACATTTAGTTTTGTTGTTATTAAGAAGCAAATTGTTAGAGTTAAACCAATCAGTTACTTGTTTTAAAATTGAATTTATTTAATTTTCTTCGTTATATTTTCTGTATGTATGTCTGTATGTTTGTGTTCGTTTTAAAAATAAAAGATGTGTCATCTATCAAATAAAATGACTCCACCGAAGGTCATAGATATGGACTAAAAACAAAAATGGTCCCAGAATTGACCCTTGAGGTACACCCATTTTAATATAGAAGATGACGATTTAAAAGTACTTATTTTAAGTCTTAATTTGAATTTAAAAAAAAAAGACTTTTGTAATTTGATGGTTCTCAAAGGATGATCAAAGAATGGACGACTGTTCGTCAATTCATATTACGAGTATGTCATGTTTAAGAAAAAAGACGAATGATTAATACCTTACTAAGGACTTCTTTGAAATCCTTTACAATAGGGGTCTGTCGTTTCGCCTTATCGTTGTAGTAAATGATAGTGAACTTTGCCCCGGCATACCAAAGTTCCAAATCGTTTAGTGCGGTACGAACAGCAGCTTCACTTGTCGCAGAGTTGCAGAGTTTCTGAAAATAAAACTTTATTAAAGCAATTTCAATAGATATACGAATACCTGATTCCTAATCTTTTATTTGTCTGTCATGTGTTGCCTCGTTATATGAAGCAATATGGTATTTTAATAGACATGGATACCACATGGTAGCTTTTTAAAAGTATATATTAATACTTAGCTTACAGACTGTTTAAATATTTCTATGATTTACCTGTAAAGCTTTGATATTTGTTTTGATACTGATAGCAACATTTAGAAAATCTTTAACTTGGAGTAGTTCGGGCTTCTTATATTCCATGTTAAGTAGGCTGTATACTTCACGCCAATGACGTTCTGTGAAGTCCGAGCCGCGGAGGTATTTTAACATAGTTGGCAAGTCCTGTGGGTGAGATACATTTTAGATAAGTTTTAATACAAAGTAGCAATATCTATCAAATTTATCGTTGATTAAATTGTTTGAAGCATCCATTATGTTTGCTAAATGTGCAATTACTACAATAAATATAATAGAGAGCAGCTAGAGTAAAAAAACTAAAAATCAACTCGTCAAGTATCGATATAGACTTCTTGTTATATAGATATAAAATAAATTGAGTTGGTTAAATACATAACTAATAAAACAAAATTATAGATCATTAACATGGTGAGTAACAAATAAAAGTTGGCTGTACTTTAAATGTCTGTTTATTGATAGATGTTATTACCGTGTATTTGTCAATTTCTTGCTGTAGGTAAAGTGTGACAGTAGTATAAGGTTCTAACTGACCACTCCATTTGCTAGTGAACTCTTCCAGAGAGTAAAGTTTCCTTTGAAAAACTATCCAGTCTTGTTCAGCGATTGACTCGAATTCTAAAAAGAAGGTTGAAGAAGTTAATATCATGTTAACAAATGGCTCTAAGCTCTGAGAAAGTTAATTTAAATATTAAGAAAATATCAAGTTTACTTGTTTTTGCAACATCAATAACAATACGACATACATTAACATCTTTTTTTCAATTTAAAGGTCTCCAAACTTTAATAAAACACCATTTAGAATTTTAAAAAATATTATACGTATTTAACTACCTTCATTATATTCTTTAATTACTGTCCAAGTGTTGACATCTTCTGTTATTATTTTCTCTCCATCCAACCAAGATGAGCAGATATTCACATCCATGTTAAATTTCTCACATTCCATTCTAAAAAAATAATACCATACATTAAAATACTATAATTAAATATATGTTTACATCACTTTTTTGTGATAGAAAAAATACATTTTTATTTTAAAAATAGAATTCTATTACTCAAATTTCAAAAAAGTATGTCAAACGTTTATTTTTACTGCCTTTACAATGTTGAATATTTTTGTTACTAATGTGTGTTTATTTATGTTTTAATTTATTTGAAATGCTGTCGTTTGTTTTTGGATATATGAGGTTTCTGTTTACTTATGAATTTTGCCTAGTATCTCTTGTTTTAATATTATATATATTTTTTTAACATTTTTTTTTTTACAATTTGTTTTTAAATCTGCTGGCTAATGTTATGAGAGATTTTAGTTTTATCTTATTTTGTTTTTATTTCAAGTTTCTATTCGAAATTTTAAATGTATTTTCATTCGTTGTAAATTTATATTGCATATTAATATTATTTATAATGTATTACTGTGAAATCCTTATCTGTCAATGGTTATTGTTATTTTCCTTTTTCTTTTCAATTAAATGGCTTTTAACTATTTAACTTTTTACTATCAAAATTGCGGTGGAATTAAAACCAAACTAAACGATTTGCGTCTCTCAATTTTAACGAATAGTTATGATATCATTGTTCTTGTTGAAACGTGGCTTCAACACATATTTTGGACTCTGAGTTCATGGATGAAAGATACACAGTATACCGGCGCGACAGGGACTTGACTTTAAGTAACAAAAGGGACGGCGGTGGTGTCTTGGTTAACTTCCAAACACAGCACCTTCTTATATGTGCAATATACATGCCACCAGCCTCCAGTTTTTCTTGTTATGAAAATCATATTCGAGGTTTAAATAAGGCATTGGAGTCATCACATGGTGCTAGCGTTTGTGTTGTGGGTGATTACAATATTCCGGAGCTGTCATGGGAGTTTAAAGACACTACTGCAAATGGAGAGCCAATTTATCCAGCCAACAGCAGCATCTCAAGACTGTTGTCTGATTCATTTATGTCTCTCGGTCTTCAATAGTTTAATTGCTTTCCCAATATAAACGGTCGTTATCTGGATCTCCTGTTTAAGGATAGTAATTTTTGTACTGTAATGTCTCCTGTACCCCTTCTTTCACCAGACAGACACCACCCTCCGCTAGAATTTATTATGGAATTTAAAAATTCCAAACTGTCATCGACGTCCATAAATAAGCATAATTTTTATAAATCCGACTTTAATACTATTTGTGCAAAACTGCAATCTATTGATTGGACTACCCAATTTACAAACCTTAGTGCCTCTGTTTGTCTGGATGTGTTTTATTTCCATTTGTATGAGATAATAGATGCACGTGTTCCATTAAAGAATAACAATACTCGTTTTCCATCATGGTTTTCTCATGCTCTCATCAGCACAATTAAAAGAAAGAACAAAATTTGGAAAAAATTCAAGGTTTACAACAATCTACGCGATTACAGCGAATTTAGTTTATTAGAGCTCGGTGTCACAACTTAATTAACATTTGTCATAAAAAATATATACTTCACGTACAGGAGTCCTTACACAAAAGTCCAAAATTTTTCTGGAAGTATATACTCCAGCTTAAGTCTGATTCGAATGGGTATCCAAAAACGCTGTCCCTTGGGAATTGTTCAGCAAAGGATTCTTTGGCTATCTGCAACATGTTTTCCGACTTTTTTACCTCAGTTTTTGAACCCAGGTCCTTTGTTAAAGTTGACGAACTACTGCAAATAGATTCAAGTGAAGTGGCTATTGATATCTCTCATCTTGCTTTTTGGGAAGAACAAATTAAGAGCACCCTTAAAACACTTGATCATAAAAAAGGTCCTGGCCCCGATAGGATAAGCCTATTTTTCATCAAGCAGACTCATAAGGAACTCAGTTTTCCTTTGACTTATATTTTTAAAAAATGCTTGAAAGAAGGTATCTTTCCGGATAGATGGAAGGTGGCTTATGTTACCCCACTTCATAAAAGCGGATCCAAGAATAAAATTGAAAATTATAGGCCAATATCAATTCTCTCTTGTTTGCCGAAAGTTTTTGAAAAATTAGTGCACAATGCTCTGTACCCATTGCTCGAGAAGAACATATTAAACGAACAACATGGGTTTGTGAAAAAAGGTCTACTGTAACTAATTTACTATTATACTCCAATGTTCTTTTTGATAACATTGACCATAGGCTACAGACTGATGTCATTTTCACTGATTTTCGAAAGGCATTTGACAAGGTCGACCACCTCTTGTTACTAAAGAAGCTTGCCTTTAATGGTATTAAGGGAAACCTCCTGAGATGGTTCGTGTCGTACCTAACCAATAGAACGCAGTCTGTTGTAATAAACGGGCATATGTCGTAAGAGGTCGATATTACTTCTGGAGTAGGTCAGGGTTCAATTCTTGGTCCATTACAGTTTATTCTTTTTATAAACGATATAAATGTGTGTTTCATGCACAGCAACTATTTACTATACGCTGATGACCTTAAAATATAAAAACCATCCGGACTATAAAAGACGTACAAGATCTGCAGAGTGACTTAAATCGACTTGATGTTTTTTGTAAAATAAATAAAATTTCACTAGCATACGAAAAATGAAAACACATGTCGCACAGATGCCCCTCACATTTCATATGTTGACCTATGTCCAATGTACTCATTACCAACACTCAGCAACCGTAGAGTACTCGCCGACATGGTCATTCTAAAAAATATTCTCGCAAACCAATATAACAGCAGTGAGCTCTTATCCAATATATCTTTTACTACCCCAAAAAAAAGAACATGGCGTACACCTTTTCTACATACTCCAATGTCCTTGACTAATTGTGGCTCTAGGAAACCCTTAAGACGGATGTGCGACAGCTATAATAAACATTTCTCTGATCTTGATATCATTTTCATTTCCATGTCTCATTTTAAGAAAGAAGTTTTGTTTCAACTATCTAGGGTGTCATAACGGTTTGTTTAAAGTAATTTAATTTTATCAGTTTTTATCTTAATTTAAATATTTTTTATGGTTTTATATTTTTTTCATATACCTTTTTTTTTGCATTGGGATGGGAAGAGTGACAGTAACGGTTTTTGCTCTAATATATTTATTGTTTTTTTTTGTGTTTTAATATGTCCTTGTTATCATGTTTGTTCTTTTCTTCTATGTATGTAGCGTTATTTTGAGTATTTGTATATTGTGTTTTAGTGAGATATGTTCATGGTTGTCAGATTTATGTTTGTGATATGTTTTCTATTTTTTTGTATTATTATTTGCAATCTGTCCACTGTTTTATCTCCAAATAAATAAATAAATCGATCTCACCGGATGTCTTCTCTTTCGGCTACAAATTGATCCCACTGCGTTTTAGCTTCGAACACACAGCGGCATCTGTCGATCATATCTGAATACTGTAATGCGATAGTTTCATCAAACTTGGATCTAGTTTGACTCCAACGAGCGACCCAAGCCTCTAGGCTCGTGTTCAGATTCTCCAACTCCCCATTCAAACTTGATTTCACTATCTCTGCCTGGAAACACGTTTAATATTATATTATTTCCGATACAAAGTGATTTGACATAACCAAAAATAAATTTTAATATCGCAGTAAGGAAGGTATAATAGCGATAAACAGGTTATTTTATGCACTACATTTTTAGCTTTTCTGTTAAAACTCTCAAATAAAGCCCTCGTGTATGCATCCTAATTGTATATTAATAAAATAATTTTCTCTATTTCTGTACACTGTACCTGATGTTCAAATATCTGTTGCTGGCTGTACATGAGTTCACGTATCTTTTTCCACTCCTCGATAGTTCCCTCAGCAGTCGGATCTCCGCCCCAAGTACGTAACATGTGGCTTTTACGTTTTAAGTCATCCACAATTTTTTCTATCTAGAATATTAAATTAGAAAAAAAAAACTGCAAATTCAATTATGTATTGAAAAACGTGAATTAGAAATATTTATTGCAGATACTAAATATTTTTTATAATAATTAAGAAATAAACATATTAAAATATGTTACCTCTGGCATTTTATCTCGCAAAGCTTGTTGTTTAGCGCTGACATCAGCAAGTTCTCTAGCATTTTTTGGAATGGCTTTGTTGTCGAGCATTAAAGTTGCATTTGCAATGTGTGTATCGAGTTGTGACTTATCGTTTCTACAGCTAGTCTGTAGCGAGGACATAAGACACGCCCACAGATTTCGCGCTTGTGATTCAAACTCGCGGCGTAAAGTTGCTGTGCCTACACATATCCAGTGTATTTTTTCGTCATCACTAAAAGGTTAAAAAGTTTATCAGAAGTACCCTTTGCTTGTGGGTTACTTATTTTACCACCTTTATCCATTAGGATTGAGTAAAGGAATCATTTTTGTACGACACATTCAAGTTCCAAGTTAAGGGCGATCTACCGAACCGACATATTTCGGATTTTACTATGAAATAAACCGTAAATATTAGATTTTTACTTACAAAGACATTTTTGCTACCGCTTGACCATATGCTTTACATGCTTTAAAGTTATGTTCCCAATCTTGTGGCTCACGTAAATGTTCATCACATAACGCTTGCAAATCTTCTATACAAGCTAGCGCCGCGCGACGACTCCATGAAACGCATGTCTTTTCTAAATCTGACAGAGCTTCTTCGAGTTGCTTTACTGCTTTATTACCCAGCCAACTGTGCCTTTATTATAAACAAAATCAGTTTAAGTTCGTACATTAAGAAGATTAAGCTCTGCTTAGGATCTGAGTCTACATGTTTACAATTAGTAAAATTTTATCCGATTATTCTTTAAAACCATCCCCACACAATGCACAACAACCCTTTTTCTAGATCCTTCCCTGCGCTTCTAGGATTTTTTTCTTTTAGACTAAACATCGGCTCTAATGAAAATAAAAGTTTCTCATTGATATAATTTTATGATCATGATAATATGACAACGAAACGATAACGTACGAACGACTCGGCGATTAGAGCGAAAGTAAGACTGAAGAGCTTTAATAAAAACACAAGTATGAGAAACTATAAGCTATCATATAGAATGTTACTTGGTGACAATATCCTCAAAGATGGTATGTGCGTCGACTGCTGTGTGAAGTCCGGCGAACTGCGCTGGCAGCGAGATGAATCTCCGCAGCTGGCTGTAATGTTGCGAGCGGAGCTCCTCCATCGGGGGGAACACGCGGACCGAACGACCTCTTTAACATATACATGGAATTATTATCCATATACGAAATACTACTTATTAAATTATGACTTTAACAAGGAGCTGGTTATTACATAAGTAAGCAGGACCATAGCACAATGTTTCATCATAAATTACGTATGGGACTTTCACAAACTGCATGTTTTATAAATCCTTTATTACAAACAAAATAAATGACTTAAATAAACAAATTTTTAATCCAACTTTAAGTTTACAAAACTCTAACATACCGAAGAACTAAATCAACGTTGACACGCGGGAAATATTTATGCAATGACAGTAGAGTCCTAATATATTGGCATTCAAGCGCTTTATAGATTTGCCGATCCCAGTGAGATCTCCATAACTCTGTGTTTTTGTAACCGTTCGCTTCAACCTGTTGAATAAATTATATTTTACACGAAATACATATTTCCACAAACAACAATTAACACTTAAAAATAAAATAAACGTACAACATTTTTACATATTTTATATTTACTTTGGCGCCGATTAAAATCTATTGAGGTACTTACAAAAGTGATTAAGCTTAGTAAGACTAATAAATAGGTAATTTTTACTTTTTAGTTCCTTAAATTTTTCGTCGGATAGTTTAAGATAGTTTTTACATTTTAGTTATATTTATAGTAGGCTGTCTTCCATTGCACAGCCTAGAACTTAGATCCTTATTCAATATGTGCTTTTACTAACCTTTTCTATAATGTCTCGAATTTCATTGATTTGTTTTTTCCATTCGTTTTGTTTTGCGAGTAACTCGGTGTCCATTAACTTAACAACTATGCCTCTTATAGCGATATGCTGACTAGTTAGAAACGTATTCTGAAAGAATTAAGTTATATCTAAAAATGCACGTTCAAATCGAAAAGATCTCCAAATGCATTGTAGTTTATACTGAAATTTTGAAATTTTAAAGATCATTTGGAGCCAGAAATTAAAATTATTTTAAAATGTTGATGATATACTTGAGTCTCTAGTTTGACAACGGCTGCCTTAAGTTTATCGGTATAGTTCTTCAATAGCTGTATATCATCCCAGTAAACAGCGGCATGGTTCTGTAGTAGCGAGGATAGATCCAAAGCCGCAGATAACATCATCGGCCGTGTCGATGGAATCATTCGCTCAGCTAGCGTATTATGAAATGATGCCACCTTTAAAAATAATATTAATAATATTAAAACAATTTAAAAATACTTTTCTATTCAACTGGAATGAACATATCTTAATCTTATAAACGATTTGTCACTGTATTCGTGAAAGCTTTCCTTTAAAACCACCCAGCAAATTAGGAAAAGATGAAAATATCTCCACCATAGGATTAGATCCGAAAGGTGGAGCTGTTGTCGAAATCTTAAAATATCTGAATTGACTATACTTTATAAGAGTTAAATTACATCTCTATCAGCCGGCTGGTCGGAGAGAACAGGCTTGTCTTAGCAGTACTAGCTTCGTACCTGTTGCAAAGGTCTGGCGTGTTGCAAAGAGTGGACGAGCTGGTGTACGTTGTGCATAGCGGGCGGCGGCTGCAAGCCCAGCGCGCTCAGCACGCGCGACTCCAGCTCGGCGCGCACCAGCCGTCCGTTGAACTGGACCTCCATCAGCCGGCTCGTCGGCGAGAACATCACCACAGGCTTGTCTACTTCTAGCTTCAGGGAACCGTTCTTAGCTTGCATCTGCATACAAATATAATTATATAATAAACATGCAATTGTAACTTTAATCATTAAAATTCTATGATTTTATTAAGTATTGTCATTCAAATTAAATTTCGATAAGTTAATATTTGTTAAGCTGCCAGCCATTCAAATAAGCAAGGTGAGTCTGCTTTGATTTCGACGTTCAGAAAAAAAACTTTAAATAGTTTAATGACCTGTAAATCTCTACACCATTCTTCGTAAAGTTGCGAGTACATTGTTTTAAGATCATCTAGAACTTGTTCAGCGAGGCGCAATAATTCTGAACTACCATCAAACTCTTTTAAATCTTTCTCAGCGCATGTGTGGATGTCCTGAACCTGTAAATAGTTCATCTAAGAAACACTTTCGTAGTTCTTGCAAATTTCAAGGAAGGCTTTATCTTGTATTGTAGGTCTATTAGTGCCAAACAAGTAATTGAGTTGAGGAATCGGGTATAGTAGGGTATTTTTACAAAACCTATCTATAACTGTCATACTGGGTGTCATACTTTAGCTTCGAGTTGTTTAGCCCATTGCACTTGCTGCACGATTGGCGACAGCTCAGGCGGCTGGTACATCTGTACGTCAACTTCATCAGTATCAATTTGCTTCTTTATATCCTTCAGCATTGACATGAGAGACGATACAAAAATCTCAAGCTCGTGGTTTAACACAAGCTTCACCAGAGGGCGGTTTATTAATGTTTTGTAGCGGGTGAATTCGTATAGCATCTGGAATTAGTAAATAAATGAAATTACAATTTATATTCAAAAGAAATGTTTTTTTAGAAGAGACATTAAAGACCTGCTTAGTTGACATATTATGAAGTCTTGGTTTTAATTTTTCAGCTATTTTAGCTTCCGCTGGCCTTAAGTTTGCGGTGTATCGCGATAGAGCTGACTCCCAACCAAAATTAGGCCCATTGCAACCCCAAACCTTCACACCTGAAAAATATTACAACCAGATGGATGGATGGCGAAGCATAAATCCATTGAAATTATTGTCAGTTACAAACTTAAAAAAACAGAATTATGTTTTTATATCCCACTTACTTTCAAACGGTTCAAACATTTTGTCTGTATTCAATTCACTTCTTTCTATGTTCGTTAATAGCTTGTTTAACTGATTATGTGTTGAACGTATGTCACGTATCTGCCAGCAACAAAATAAGTATTATATCCTTTTATATAAATGTTTTTTCATTACGCTACTATATAAATTTACAAAATACTATTTTGATACCTCTTTTATTCTAGCCTGGAAATCTAGACAAAATTTTGGAATATAAGGCTTATCCTTCCAAGAGTGTAAGGCGTAATTAGGCCAGTATGTCTCAGTGAGTGACTTGCATGCACTTGTCCAACATTCTATTACCTTCACGCTATCATTTAACAAAGTAATTAGCTCATTGTCCTTAGGACTATCATAAACCACCCATATATCTGTGGCAGACAATGTTTTCTGTAATGTCAAACATATAGTATGTCCTGAAACAATCCACAATAAACTTTATTTACTATGTCTTAATATAATTTATTCAGATTAAATATTTAGTTTGTCACAATTGCTTTTTATTTCACATAGTATTTAAAAAACGGCCAAGTGCTCGCCGGTCTTGCACACGAAGGCTTGCGTTCCATTGTACCATATTAAAATATGTGATTTTTAAATTGTTCGTAAAAGAAATATAAACCAGCAAAATATGTCCAATAAATCACGTTTCTGTATGGAGGCCAGCATTTTCTTCTGAAAAAAAATAAAAAACCTACCAACAACATCAAAGATGTGAACCATTCTTTCACAGGAATAGGGTATGGTTGTGTATCGCCAAACATCATCTAATAGTCCACCAACGTTTTCAACTGACTCCCTGAACTCTCTCATTGTACTAAGTTGCATTGACCTTATAAAAAATAAAATATAAGTAATACATAGACCTCTAATTGATTTTTAACACACCAATTTGATATTTTATATACAATATACTGTTAATTCAACATTGCTCTGCACCAGCAATTTCTAGATCTCAAAAATAGTGTTACCTATTGTGTACAAAGGTATCTTGCCTGCCTTTCAAGCTGGAATTACCACAAAACTAAACTAAAAGTAAACATTTTTTTAAGGTATGTGGCCTGTTGTAGTTTTATATACCTGATTTCCTCACAGATGTCTTCAAAGAGATCAAGAAATGTAGTAGTTGCTTCTTTTTCTTTTTTGTCAACATCTTTCCTTTGGCTTCTAGTTCTCCAATATTCAACTTCGTCATCCATCGACAGGATAGCTAAAAAAACTCTTATTTTGACTGACAAAACTATACAGCAACACTAAGCACTAAATGATTAGGATTTTACATAAATATTAAAGGTTGAAGGTAAAGGTTTTAAATAATACATACATAGTAGAAAATAACATATTTTTTATTCTACTTACTAGCCAAAGGTCTCTTTGAATTTAATGTATTTACCTTTTACAAATTAAAATATTCTAGAAAAATATCTACAATGATTAGCAATAGTGAAAGGAGCATGAGTTTAAAAATAATTAAGTTATTCTTACCTACTATACCAACAAAATTACTAAAAGTAAACAATAGAACTTTGGATTCAACCTACCATTTGGTTTGTCATGTCCATTGTCATTAGTAAGAATTCTTAAGTTTGACTCAAGATCTAATAAATTCTTTTGTAATTTTCTTGAATATAAATCACTTCCCTGAAATTAAATATGTAATATTAATTGATGTATGTTTTCAAAGAATTATTTTTAAGAAAATGGTTTAATACATACTGATGCCAGAAGAGGTGAATAAATTTGCTTTAGGATATGGTAAAGAGACTCTGCAGGAGTATTTGACACTGTAACAATGTTGACATCCTTCACCGAGTCCTCATTCACCAATTCTTTCAATTTTGTTTTGTAAAATATAATGCAGTTTTTGACTTCTGGTTCAATCTGAAATATATATTTATAAAATTTAATTTATCATTTTGCTGTCCAATTTGATTGAAATATATATATATTTAGAAATTAATCAAATTCTAGGTGATTGACAAAAGTTAGTAACATCCAAAGAAATATTAAAATTTGCTGTTTTACCTTAGTATAAACAACCAGTTTATTGTTATTTTGCAAACAAGCTTGAAGCAGTAGCACCTGCGAGTTGTGAATAAATTCTGACAATCCATTTTCCGCATCTTCATTTAACTCAAGTTTAAACTTATTGTAAAAATGCTCTGAGAATTAATAAATTATGTAAATTAGAAACGTTAAACCTTCAAAATGTTTTAAACAACTAATCAATAAAGATGGTCTTTCGATTAACTGTGTATTATCTTTACACTTTCATATGTATTTGATCCCATTGTAAGTGTTAAGAAAAGTATTTTAACTGAACATGATCGTCATATTTCGCGCATAATTTTAGGTAGTTTTAAAACTTACCAACAGTATTAAGGACAAAATCTTTTATCAGTAACATTTTATACACTTATCTTAGATCATTTTGTTCACTTTACACTCATTTATATTCTGCAGAAATTGAATCAAATAGACTTTTTTGAATTTGTATACAAAAGTTGATAAGAGCGTTACCATAGCAACATCAAAATGCTGCCATTGTAAAATACGAAATAGACTACAAAATGAGTAGTGAATTTGTGAAGTGTTAAACTTTCTTTATATAATAGGTTCCAAATCAGATATGTTAGGTTGTGTTAATCCATGATTTAATGAAAGTACTATTGTTGCTATCTTTTCGGACAAAACTATGATAATCAATGTCAAAAATGTCAATGTCAAAGTTAAATTTCTAAGAATATCAAAAAATAAAATTTCTACACAGAAAATAAAATATTTACGTAACAAACATAATTCAAACAAGGATCATGTTACGACTTCGGCCGGTAAGAAAAAACTTGTGTGAAATATGCAAATTATTTGCAGTATGAATATTTAATTTTAATTTGAAAAAATATATTTCAGGCGGTAAGGCTCGTGAAGTCCATACAAAACGCATCACTTGCAAGTGATACTTCTAAAACAATGGACACCACCTATATGGAAATTCCTATGTATGATGTGGAGAAACCCCAACCTTTAGAAAAACGCAAATCAAGGTATTTACTTTTCAGTGGCTGTCTTTTGCTATTTATCCATAAAAATGCTAAAAAAACATCCTTTCTACTTGTTTGTTTTACTTTATCCTAAAACAAAAAGAATCGACGCTTTTATTAGGTAACTTTAAAAAATGTGTTTGCTTGAATTGCAGTCCACTAACATACCACCTTTTTTGTAAAAATTTGAGAAAAAATGTCATATACCTCAATCAACTATAGCAGATAGTCACATAATATGTAGATTTTGAATGCTAACATAATCTACATAGGTGACCATTTTCTAACTGATTTCTAAATTTTTAAGTATTAGCCTCTTTAGTTGCGATGAATAAGTATTTAAAATCATCAATAGCTATAAGCTAAGCTTAGATGCTTTCCAAGAAAGATAAAACAATTTTTAGTTTAATGTTAAGGAGGAAACAGTTTTAGAATTAAATGATAGTGAAAAATCATGTTGATGTATGTCTTAACGAAAACAATTAGGCAAAAATATTTTTATCTAAAATAAATTAAAAATAATACAGAGTTGTTTGTCCAGCAACTTTGATTTAATAAATGAGGGTAACTATATTTGTGACCAGAAACAATTTGAAATATTACTTGTATTTGTGAAAAATATTTTAATTCAACTGACCCATGTCAAAGAAATTAGGGAAAAACCAATATTAACCATTTTTAATATTTTGTAATAAAATAGGTATAATGATCTGAACATTTTTGAACAAGGTTAGAATTTCTGCTTTTTAATCATTTTCTCAGACAGGTTTTAAAAATCAAATAACTTACAATATTATAGTTCCAAAAGCAATTTTCCTGAAAGAAATACATTTTGTGACATAATCACTAACAGATAATAATTTGTTTATGATGTTTTGTGATGATTATAATATAAATGATAATGTTGTAAACTAATCTACCTAATTAAACATGTAGCTTTTGTATGATTAATACTCAATTGTCAACTAGTTACAGAATGTTTATTAAAACATTGGTAATACCTAACTTTCATATCAGTAATCAAAAGATTGATATAGATAAAATTCTCATTTAATTATTCCATGCATGAGTATAAAATAGGACAAATCATAAATACTTAAAAAGTATTGGAAAAATATAGTTGATGAAATATATTTTACAAATATGATTCAGTAAAATAAAATAAAATTGTAGGTTCCAGCACATTTTTATTTTCAATATTTGCATGTACTGTTGAAGCAGTCTTGATAAAATTGTGCAAGGGTTTTGCTCAGAACTTGATATTAGATTGTTAATGTAAACAGGGTAAGAAGTTCTATATGAGCATGATGACAGCTAACAACATTACCCTTAAAGTCATTGTGCAACATTATCATTATATTATCTTGACTTGACTAGTAAAAAACATAGTTCTGGAAATATCAAATTCAAACCTGCTTCTCAGCACAACACATTTATATTAAAATCAATAGTTTTTATTTGAATTCCTGCTAAAATTAGGATACGACTTTAAAAAATGTTTTTCTGTACAAAGTAAAGCTTACATACTACAAACACAAATTGATATCTGTTTTCAGACTCCATTACCAATCACGCAAAAGGGGTATGTTGGAAAATGATCTGATTTTGAGCACTTTTGCAAAGAAGTATTTGGATGGATTTACAGAAGCACAGACTATGATGTACGACCGGCTTATTAACTCCCCAAGCAATGACTGGGACATTTTCTACTGGATTGTAGAAAAAAAACAAACTCCTAAAGAGTTTGATAATGAAATCATGGAACTTCTCAAGAAACATGCAAAGAACGAAAACAAAGTAGCTCTTAAACAACCAAACCTTTACTAAAATGAAATTAGTAGTTAGTGATTGAGAAGTAGTTGCTTTGTTAAATAGTATTATTATTAATTCCTTCAATAAAGTCATAAATAGTTGACAGTAAATTTGATTTTGTATAAAATGTGTGCCTCAAATGTAACATCAAACAATTAGTAAGAGTTTCACTTGCACTGTCAATTATTCAAATAAATTTTCTACTAAGAGATTTGAAAATATGTGAAGATACTTCCTAGATATTTAAAATCTATTTTTAGCCCCTTTTGTATTTTGAATATAATTTAAAAGCCTTTAGCTTATTTTGATGTCATGAGTTAAATCTATGGTTACATTCAATTTCAAATATCTACAAAATAAACATAGATTAACTTTGTGGGGGAACATAAGGCTAGTACCGAATATCTCACTGGAAGACTCTGGATTTTACTATTACTAAACGAATTATAAATACGAAACAAGATTTGATTTTGTCAATTTAATTACATATCCAACAAATTAAAATTCAGAATGATTTGTGATTTAAATTGGTTGGCGTATGCTTACACAGGCATTGGTTGGCAAGAACAATGCTCGTATTCTAAACAGTATATATTTAAATGTGTATGGAAATAAGTGTTGTCCGGGCATTTCTCGACCTAACGTGAGACTTTCGCAGGGCGTCGATTCTTTCGACGCTGCGCAATACTCACACATATAATTTCTCCAAATAAAGTGCGCCACAATTTCTCTAAACAAATAACTCTGTGCGTAATCCTTATTTTGATTGTCACTTTGTTATCAAATGATGTTTTATAATTTGTGTTGATTAGGTATAAATGGATACGTCATATCAGAGGTCAGCCCATATTCTTCTTATCATTTGCTGTTTAAATGTTTCTGTTTTTGAAGCAGTGAAGTCAGTTAACTCAGTGCAAGGAATGAACATACTTATATATAAGGTGTATTGTTGTTTACTTCAAGTAACAGACGTCTAAAAAAAAATATAATCAAAATAAATATAAGTGGTATTTGCTGTTGGTAAAAAAGTTAACAAGATTTCAAAAATGCCTATTCGCCGGAGTCAGGTATGTATTTTTAAATATATAGTAATTTGTACGTACGTGTTACGTATATTATTTTACTTTATTTTAAAATTTCAATGTGATTTTAAGGTATATCTAGATGTAGGTAAGACTGTCATAAGTTGTCTGGTAGAAATCAAATACAAGAGCTACTTCGAATTTATACCCAAGTTTATTTTAGTATTTAAAAGAGATTAAAGAGGTCGTCAGTATTTAAAAAATCTATTTTAAAAATATTAATATTTTCACACTTATTTTGTATTGACAAATAATATAAATAGTAGGTTAGGCACACTATCATTCCTAAAAAGGGCATTGTTTTTCTGCATTAGGTGTGTGCCAGAAAAATTATAAACCTTCTACTGACTTTACCCTTTTAGCTTTGCCTAAGTGTAGTAGATAATTCAGTTTTATAAAAAAAAAAGTGAAGAAATGACCGATTCGTCTGATATCTTTGGTGCGTTTATGATTGTGTGGACAATGTTTTTCTTCTGTAGGTCTTCATAATTTTGTTGCGACAAATAATTATGAAATCAAGGTTTTCAAGCGATGCTCTTTCGTACATGTGGCAATTGATTTACGTATTACAAAGATGTGTACTAAAACATATGTGAAAGCTAGTTTGCAGTCCACGTTAGTTGAAGATTAGTGGAAGAAAAAGATAAATAAGGATGATTTATATTTAGGAATGTTCATATACTTACGAAACATTAACTTAGTAAAGTATCTACCTAGCCTACCTTGCAAATTAACTAACGGTCAACAATTCTAATGTTTTGAAGGAGTCGAAAGCTGTCAAAGTCAGCGCAGAATACATGTATTGCAATTTTGTACATTTTAACGAAAAAAATCTTTAGTAAATTTTAAGAGAATCTTCGTGTAGGAAGAGTTTTGCTTGTGTCTCAGACATTAAGATGTTCCTAACAAATGGCAACTGACAGCCTTAGATTCCTTTGACACATTGGTGTGCTAGGAGGCTTATTGGTTACGTTTCCTTGTCCAAAGCTTCGACGGGTGTTCATCTCATCGGAATAGTATAGGATGCCAATACTTTCCATCCCCCTTTCATTTTCCTAGACTAGGCTCAGGCTGTGATTTCACCATTGTATTGGTTAACATACCTACGTATGAATTGCTTATACGCACGCAGTTTTATCATTCGCACTCACTGCTATAGATTGGATATCTCTCCCGATGAATTTTACACGAGCATCACATGTTAGACCTCTTTAAGTCGAGAGCAAATAGGCATTCTTCGCCATTGGTAAAATCGTTAGATATTTATTGTTACGATCGATTTATTGTTGTGACCAAATTATTTTTTCTTAGTTAAAAACGTTCATAAGTGATCATAATATAGGTACAAAAACGTTCTAATGTAACTTTGTTGAAGGTTCAAGTATTGATGAAATGGCTTTTTGAGAATCAGCACAAATTTCAAACGGTTCGGTCGTGCAGTTCTTCGCTCCGATACAAAGAGGTGGAGGAAACTTCGCAGGTGCAGGATATAGTGTCTCCCACTGAGACCCTTCCTAAGCCCCGCCCGCACATCACACCAGAAATCTCTTTCAAGGTAAACTTCTTACGTTCACTAACAATAAATATTAAACTTAATACACCTTATCACACTTAATGGAATGTTATCATTTAATACGCATTATTTAATTTACTAATAACATAAGCAAACACTAAATTAAGTTTCAATGTCGTTGAATTCTTGGAAGTACTAAACCAGATACTTTGTATACCCACTTATTATACTATCTAAGATTGACACAGTCAGCATAACTGACTTCATAATAGCATAAATATACCCTAATTCTAACTCAGCCTTGTTCTGTCCACTAATAATATGTGTTTATTTAATATATAACGGCGAAGTTTCGACGCCGCACCCTGTAAAAGAAGCTAAATCTTTTTAAAATGGATATCATTATTTTTTCAATAAAATATTTTGCTATAGTAATGTAAGGATCTATAAGGTTAAAAATTATGTATTTTTGCAACTTATTTTTCAGTATGATGATATTCAAGTTAAGCTGTGTGCACCGTATCAGCTCAAACCGAAGCCAGAAGCCGAAGATCTTGGGTTCGGGAAGTACTTCACAGATCACATGCTGCAAATAAATTTTCAAAAACCTCTCGGTGGATGGCAGAAACCAGAGATAATGCCGTTCCAAAACCTCAGTATTCATCCAGCCGCAAAAGCTCTTCACTACGCCATACAAGTGAGTCAAATTATCTCTCCTTCTAAAGCTTCTAGAAAACAATAATGATAATAATGAATATTGTTAATGCAGAAATTATATTACTAATATTAAACAAGTTTTCTTATCACTGTGTTTGGAATTAATGTTTTACTAAAGTAAACATAGACTTTTCGTTTTTGCAGTTGTTTGAAGGAATGAAGGCATATAGGGGAATAGACGACAAAATTCGATTGTTTCGACCAGAATTGAACATGGAACGAATGAACCTGGCAGCCCAGAGGTCGGGATTACCCACGTTTGATGGAGAAGAATTAATCAAATGTCTATCGCGGTACATACAGATAGATCAAGAATGGGTTCCACATTCAGAATCTTCGACATTATATATAAGACCAACATTGATAGGTACCGAGGTAGGTGTAAAAATCATAACAAACCACGTTTACTAACAATCAATAAATATTATTGGAAAAACAATTTAATGGACATAGCATTCTTATCTATCATTGAACTATATAAATAACAACTTGGAAACTAAGTTTTAAATAGTCATCCGTATTGAATTAATCTGATAATAACTTATTGACTTTGAACTCATCGGTATTAAGATTTAAGTCTAAAACGTGTTGTGTTTGTTGAAGCCAACGTTCGGCGTGATGGCGCCTGAGACGGCGTTGTTGTTTGTGGTGATGAGTCCAGTGAGTGCGTACTACAAGACGTCGAGCGACGGCGCCGTGTCCATATACGCCGACCCCAGCGTCGTGCGCGCCTTCCCCGGCGGCGTCGGCAACCGCAAGGTCGGCTCCAACTATGGACCCACCATTGGTCAGTGCCCTCATACACCTCCAAAATGTTGTTCGTTTCATGCATTGACGGAGAAAGGGGACTAAGGGGTGAGCCCCCAAAAGCATCCGAGTTTTTCGGACTTGCAGATCTTACATCCTTTATTAAACCCCAGCATTAGCGAGGTCAAGCCCCCCCCCCCCCAAAAGCACTCCTGAAAAAGCAGTCGTCAGTTTTGTGGGAGGGTGTAAAAAGTTCCAGTCCATCCCCCTCAAACAACAGTCCCAACGCTTTCATGGCTAAATTAATTCAAACTAATAATAATAATTTATTCAATATAAAATGTTGGTACACACAAGTTTACAAAAATACATAATAAAACAAAATAATTTTTGTGGGTAGAACTAAATCTAAGGAGTTGCAAAGCAAAATCCAAGTTCGACCACTAAAATAATGCACATATATATAGTTTTTATGTATTATATGTAATTAAATAGAAAGTCTAACGGAATACGTTAGCATTCATAACACAGATATACCGCACCCTTTTTTGCTCTGATGTTTAAAAAATCTTTGTAATTTAATAGGATTTCAATACCAGGATATTTTTTGTTTTCTTTTGAAATCAAATTCTTATTTAGGCAATTGGTATCGCACCGCGTGTTATTTTTCCTCAACGAAGTTATAAAATATTTAATTTGTTTGCCTACATTATAATAATTAGAGATAAGGCAAGGTCTACAGCTCGCCTGATTTCTTGTTATTTAGTTCCAGTTATAACTGGTATTGATTGAGTTATCCTATCGTTTCCAGAGGCTACAGCCCGAGCTGCTAAGATGGGTCACCATCAAGTGCTGTGGCTGTTTGGACCAGATCACGAGTTGACTGAAGTCGGTGCTATGAATATATTTATGGTGTACATCAATGAGCACGGAGGTAAATATAAACCATCCTCACTCTGATTTGTCACTTCATATCATACCGTAGTTGCCCCATTTTTATTTTTACATATTTTATATTTATAAAGGCACCTACATGCAGCAACTGAAAATCAAATCTGCATCTCTATTTACAATAAAGTGACGTAAATGTTAAAAATACATTTATCTAGATGCATTTTTAACATTTACGTCACTTTATTGTAACTTAAACAACTTTCTACTGAGTTAAATTTATTATCATTAAAGAAAATCGTTTTAAAAGTGTTACACGGACTATAGCTGTCAGCAAAAAATAATAGTTAAAACATTCAACATTCATTCATCACATATTACATAATATGTATTTAAGTATTATCTAAGCATGATGACTTTGGGGAAAATATGTTTTAAAAATAAATATAAAATCATCAATATTAATCAGCAAAAAGAGCGAGGGTTAATCATTCAAATAAATCAAAGGTTTATATACGGAAATAACCAACATTAAGTGTGCTAGTTTAACCAATTTAAACAAGTAAGAAAACATAAATGTCTCGTTAATTTATCTGTAAGTGGACTCTCGTAGCCTATGACCGGTTAGTTCTCATATCTTCACGTACAAGGGTCACTCACATATTGTGATAACTGCTAGCATTTGCGCAGATACTTTAATGTTATGTCAACATTTCATCAGCAATTTTTTGTTTTAATTACAATTTAAATACTTTTGGTTTTTAAATTCATATGTACTTAATAAATCGATAAGTAAAGTAACCGACTCATCTCTTTCTAGACAAACAGTTAAGTACGCCACCATTGAATGGTCTCATCCTGCCAGGAGTCACGCGTCGGTCAATATTAGAATTAGCAAGCCAATGGGAAGACATTGTCGTTAAGGAGGAAATAATTACTATGGATAAAGTTAATCAATTAAACAAAAAAGGACGGGTAAGTTAATCATACCGTTGTTTTATATAAAAGAAAGGTATATAAAACGGTGGATGAGACGGTTTGAAAGTCTTATATTTTTAATAGTTAACTGAACAAAGTGCTTTGATAGATAACATTGATTTTTCTTTATAGTTATTGGAGTTATTCGGTGCGGGTACAGCGGTAGTGATAAGTCCAATAAGTAAGTTGACGTTCATGGACCAATCCCTCCATATACCCACCATGGAGCAATCGCAGCCTGTGTTCCAACGAGTCAAAGACACGCTACTTGCGATACAGTACGGCCACATAGAACATCCTTACGCCAGGCTCATCTCATAGTGCTACCAACACAGTGCTACAAACTACAAGTATTTATTTACTTAGCCAAGTGATACAAAGTGATGATGATTTGAAGTGTAGTTAAATATTTATTATGTGAAAAGACACTATTATAAAAGACCTATTATCGGCCTCGATTAATCTAGACTTTAAAGTAAATTAAGAAACGATATATTTAATGATGTTGTTAGTGAATGAGCGTGTGTGAGTCGTTAAACCGTTGATATGAGATAAAAAGTGCCGCTATTAAACTAATTGAGTGAAAGAAATTCGATTATATTTATTGGTCCATGATCTACACAAATGATTAAGATCGTCATCTAAAAAGTGCTATAAAGCAGTTCGTTCATATCGTTTATATGTGCAAATAGTTACTGAACTTCTAACTAAAATTTCTATCGATAGAGTAAAAAATAAATAAGCTCATATACATATCGCGCAATTTGTTGTTGTATGAAAATAACGAGAGCCAGCGACTAATGAAATGTTTAATAAGACAAGCAAAACTGTAAAATCGATACATTGGATGATTCTGAACTGAACTATCTAATCAGGAGGTCAGTAATTGGCAAAAACGTTTGAATCTACTGTTTCAATATAAATATTTGGCAGACGACTATGTAATTTCAGTAAATCCATTAAAAGACAGTTTATCAATTTTTGGGAACCGTGGTTAAGTAATCTTCGTCAAAAATATATAGAAAGTATTTTATAACGGGGAAGTTTTATATAGCATTGACCAGAAAAAAACAATTATGTTTGTGTGCTCTTTTACAAAGAGTGGTCTGGAATTTACATCAACAATATTTTATCAGGAGTTGTGACAACTTTATTTTTACAATTTTAGCACATACATTAATTTGGTACTTAAACACAGTTGTGATACACTGCTTTGAAGATATCATTTATCAGCCTGTTATGTAAATAGCACAATGAGATAATATCTTCATAAACAAGTACGTATGTTGGTTTGAATTTCACTTTTCTCCAAGGTCTGACAAGGTTAATTCTTTTGTGTACTTACCTCTGTTTACTGTCACAAACTCAGATTTATCAAAAATATTACGTAATGTGATAAACCAAAGTATGACTTTTTGACTCTTATCGTCAAAAATGCAAATCCTTTCGTTTTCACTAATATGACCTTTTAACTACCGCTTGAAAGTAGTATTTTTACTACTAAAACAAAATTGAATTGAATTCAATGTAGCAACATTGAATTATATTGATATGTAGTTAAAATATGTACACGAAAACTTTAAAACGTTACAAACATATTACCCCCTGATTTATAGTACTTGGTTTTTATTCTGTGATTTTATTATACAAATGGGCATTTTACTTTTAGATTATAGTTAGATCACTATTCAAACATTTGACAGTCTTTGCTTAAAGTCATAGTAACACTAATAGCATAGATTAGTGATTGTTAGTTGCGGTGCTGAGCGGATCATTAATCTATGACGATTAGGTATGGCTATCACACACCTGGATCATTCATATGGATTATACATCAAGAATCAAGATGCAACACGAGGAAAACGCAACCGAACCTTTTAACTGTTATTGAAAATATGTTCCAATATATTCCAGTCGAGTAATATTGTAAAAATATAAAACTAGTCCACTTTAGAACTAAAAGATTTAGAAGCATTTGTTTCAAAATAAAAATCCAAAGGAAGAAATAACATTTATTTGTTATTTTGCAGAAATATAAATGACACTACTATTACGATATTATAAATTTGTACAAAAACGTAGTATGGTACAAAAATGTTTTCAAGTTTCCCTGTCGTATTTTTGCCTCTCTAGTCTTATCAACGAATCTGTGTGAATAATATTTTTTAATCTGTAAATATATAATTTAGTGATTGTTGTCAAGTCTTTTATTTTTATCAATGTAAAACTTTTTAACTTGTGCTAATACAAATGCAAAACGTGACCCAAAATAACAATTCATATGTAGATTGTAAAATCATGTTACATTCTTATATCTAATCTCGTGTTGTAAATCACGTTTTAAAACATGTTGTTGTTAAAAGGATTAAATTTTTTGATTCTACTTCTACTATTCCGGTGGGAGTGGCAAGTCATCATCAAACTCGTCAGCCGTTTTTTTCTTTCGTTCTTGTCGTGTCGAACGACTCATCGCTTGGACATCTTGATTTATTGACTGGCTTGAAGTTCTGAAATAATCATTCATAATTTTTAACGTCCACTTTTCTTATTTGTTTTCATCCTCGGCTGCATATAAATGTGATTTAAGCGATTTCATTTTAAATTACTACAGACGCAAACCCATCTTATAAAAATCGGTATTGAATGAAACTCCGTAAATTTTTAGCGTCAGTTTTCATTAAGGGATCAATTATATAACCGACCGTGTCCGGGACGTGCACTGGGATGTTGAAACGTTTCATTCAAACCATAACATTTTATCCTTAATACAATATAGTATTAAACATTATTTTAAATGCAACATCAGCAACATACAACGGGGTATTTTCCACTTCGGTCGTTTTTAGTGCGCACTTCATATAATGTATGTAATGTTTATTTATAAAGGTAAATCGGACATTGAATGGAATCTCATTAATATTCAGACAATTGACCTGTGCCAGTCCGATTGGTCTGGACTTTTTATTTATTAATTTACAGGGTCAGTCACGTGCGCAGCGACATTTAGCCGTATTAATTAAACTTTACATTCAAATTACTATCTATTCTTGTCAAGTTTAACGGAACTATCAAGGAAAATGACGAAAGCTAACTCACGTATTGCTAGTTGCGTTTATTTCATTTAATTTGACGCAAATGTTGTTTTATATAATTATTAAGTAACACCATAGTAAATGTTCTATCATATGAAATACCATATACCTGAATCCAAAAATAGCTTTTAGAATGGTTTAAGGGAAAATTATTTGGCAAAGGTACTACTACTACTTACTAACTACTTACACGGGCATTAATATTGCTCCTTGCTTATTTTCTACACATTTTTATGTTTTGTCACTGATCTCCATACCGGATGGACCGATTTGATGATATTTTTGTAAATATGTCAAATGATTTGATTTGAATTCGGTAGGTGACGCCGCGATAGGATTCCAGGATTTTTCACCGCTGGACCTGCTTGTTTTATTATAAACGTTTTATAATAAATGAATAAACCTTACAAGTCTGATCTCATATGACCGCTGTCAGCGCGACTCGCAGCCGTGCGAGCTGCACCGGCGCTGTCTGAACGGGACGCACCTGAGAACATAACACAAAATCAAAAACTTGACCACTTATAAATCAACGAAAAACTGTTTTTTTTTCGTTTGTCTTTAGAACAACGTGACGTCATTGCCTTAAAACTGTAAGTGTATAGCTACTCTAGTAAAGATATCAAAAAATACGGTTGGGTCGAAAATGTTAAATAGTATCGACCTCCTGTTAATTAGAGATGATGGTACATTGAAAGTAATTTAACTTAAATAATTGAAATGATTAAATGCTCACTTGCTATCCGGTCGATGGGTGATTGACTTGTACCCGATGACCCGCTGCCGGATGATGGAACTGTAGCTGAAATTTAATAAGGAAGTTGAATCATCTTAACATAATATAATATGTTTAGTAAAGTTTTAGCACGTAATTAAATCACGAAGTGTTGTTACTCTATATGTAGCTAGAAATTACATTCCAAGAATTTATTAACCAAATTAGAAATAAAATTAATGAAATGTAAATTAATTATATTTCTAATTTCCTTAGAATTTTCAATAGAATTTGTTTTTTCACAGATATGGCGACACAACTTTTGTTCATAAAACGTTCTACAGTCTTTTCCTATTGTACGATTTGTTAATAATTAAATACCCTTTTTATTTAATTAAATAACATACCTATATTGTTATGAATAGCATCTAAGTTTTTTTACGACTTCATGGGCAAACAAACAGACGTATCACCTGATGGAAAGTGATACCACCGCCTATTGACTCACCGACGTTGCCCTTGATGTGTGGAACGCCATGAGCTTCGCCAATGCGTTGCCAATATAGAGGTAAAGATATTACCTTTCGTGCCGGTAATTACACTGGCTCTCGAATCAATTCGAAAATTGAATGTAGGGTGGTACCAACCCAGACGATCTCGCACATAGATCAAATACATGTATTGTAATAAATTCTGTATGTAATGTTAAGGATATCGTTATTTTTTCAAGTACTTTGTTGCTGTTTGAGCCTAGCTTGCGCCCGCTGTAGTTCCCGCGTCCACATGCTGGTCTCTGACAGTCCTTGATCTCCGCATAACTTCACTAACAACTTCAAACCTAAAGACAAAAAAATTATTTAAAAAATGAAACTAAATTTAAAAGAAAAGCAGTCTGTACTAATAAAATAAAAAGCAAGCCTTTGCATTTTTGAATATTGTATATTTGTAACGAACAATACTAAAAATTTACTGGACCGTTTTTAGGGTTCCGTACCAAAAGGGTGAAAACGGGACCCTATTAATATGCCTCCGCTGTCCCTTCGTTCGTCTGTCAGCGGACTTAATCTCATGAACTATAATCTCATAATAGAGTCTAGACTCTTGAAATTTTTTGAGAATGTCTATTACTGTTACCGCTAAAACAACAAATACTAAAAAAGTAAACAAACTTAGTAACAAAAAAATTAGTACGTTACTCCAGCAGGAAAGTGGCTCCTAGAGAGATATGAGTGGAATAGATAATTAGTGCGTAATCTGCTGTAAATGTGCGCCGCGTAAAAAAATTGTGCGTGTTGTCGTTTAGGGAAAATACGATTCCTGCTGAAGTAACGTTGTTCCAGCAGGAAAATTCTAAACGAATGATCGAATGATCGGAGAGAGAAATATTGTGCATGGGCAGAAACCTTATATTTGTGCAAAAATGTGCACCAAAAATATAATTTGTGCATCTTTAGGTTTTCAAGATATTGCATTTCCTGCTGGAGTAACGTTTCGCAGAAAATATTGTATGTGCGCCTGTAGTGTAAACGTACACAAATAGCTCATAATTTGCGCGTATTTGTGACAATTAGATTGAAGAAGATATTTATTAATTTCTAGCAAACCCGCTTTTTTTATTTCCGAAAAAAAATCGTAGCGTCTAAATGAGAAAACGTATACGCCTACTGAAAACTGTATTCGGTCCTTCTTTTTTCATATAATTACCATAAAAAGTTTCAAAAGTGCACATACATGCGTCATTGAATAATATTACTTAAAGTCAAAACCAAGGGGTTATAACTTTGACGTCGACATACAAGAAACCTGCTCAATCAATGATGAGTAAACCAATAATGTATGCCTCTGCTCAAATAATATACTGAAAATTTTCAGCTTGAAATGTTCCCCATTTATAAAGATATAAACAAAAATCAAAACATGTGAATAACTGCTGGTTATCCGGCCAAATTCGAATGACAACAAAAAAGCGATGAATTCATACATGTCGGTGGCCTGGTGGTACAATATAAAATATATATCTTACACTGGACATTATCTGGAAATCTCGCGTTCATTTTCTTATATAAGGCGAGAGCTTCTTGGTAACGTCCGGTAGCTCGGAGACAACCGCCTATAAGGAGACCCCATTGTGGCTGTCACAACAATTACAAACGTAATTTCAATATTTTAAGTATGATATTTTAAAATTACTTCTATTTATTAAGGTTATTTAATGTTTTTTCTAGCCTTTTAGGGCCTTCTGGGTTTTCTACCGGATACAATCGTATACAGCGCATGCATACGTACGTTCCCGGGCTGCAGGCGCGCGGCGCGGCGGTAGTGCTGCAGCGCGCGGGCGGGCTCGGCGTCGCGCGCCAGCCACTGCAGCGCCGCCAGCGAGCATGGCCACACGCCCTCCACCTGATAGAAGTAAAACATTTTTGAGGATTTCGAATTAAATAAATTAAAATAAAAAAATATTTTTGCAGGATATTTTTTTATTTTTGAGATCAGGTTTGCGCGTTCCTTAAGGACATTAACTTAATTAATTAGTTTTGGAAGAGGTCGAAAACCACTCTCTGTTCACTGTAATTTTCATAACCTTTTAAGTCATAGAGATGTTGCCGAACTACCGATGGGAAAGTATAGATAATATAAACCGTAATGTGTGACTGTTGATCTGATTGTGAAATTTCTGTTAATTAGGGATTTCCTCTTAACCGATGTTACATGTTTTTTACCTAAAACTACTCAAGTTTACACTCAGAGTTGAAATTGGTGTATTAATAAACGCGGATTCTAAGACTAATAAAATATAGACTGATATTTGCGATAATTACATCTTGATAGTGAAGTTTTGCCGCCAACGCGTCACCGGATTCATTGTGTACCTCAGCTAGTACAGTTGTCACGCCTACATCCCAACCTCCGATTGTGCTGTACCTGTATTAGATTTTTAGATTATTATCAAATTATAATGACAGTCATTGTTGTATTGCGATTATTGTGATGGGGCTTGTTTATGTAAGAAAAATGTAACCACCTCCTTTATCTTTATATCCTCAATCTTTAGTCTAAAATGATGTTAATGATGTAGGTTAATGAGAGTTGTCAATTTTAATAATGCACTAATTGTTGCCCCACAGCTCTTTATCTTGTGATCCTCTTGGTGTATCCCCTCAAAACCAGGAAATTCCAAAACGAAAGCATAGGTAATAATAAAATAAATATTTCCAATTTTGAAGACCCATTTAAAAAAGTCTAATATCATGATTCCCGTCATTATTACTTGAGATAAATTTTGTTTTAAACATTAGGGTTTTTTTTGTGAAATCCTAATTCTATTTCAAAAAACAAAGTAGCCTTTAATATGCCCTGAAATATATGCTGTCCTTAATAAAATTCATGTCAAAATCGTCCTAACCGTTTAGGCTGCTACCCGGAACAAACAGAAAGATCTCAATTGCTTTTTGTCATTGGTACTATACTTAATGTGCAATGAGTGAAAAGCTGTTATTTCGACATTATAAACAGACACTCCAACTTATTTATTTGTATAGATTTATAAGTTTTATTTTACATAAGTTTTTATGCCACTAAGGTTGCAAACAAGCATACGGACTGTTTGATGAGTTTACCGTAGCAGATGTTTACAATACCCGGGGTATCATGCACGCGTCGCTGACCCTGTAAAAATGAGTGTCAAAAGGTTTTTACAGGTTGAAGAACGCCATGTTGTCGTCACTCGGTAAAATCATGCCAGGGAGTTCACTCCACAGCTTGTGCGTTTGCGGGAGGAGCTACGGAAAATAGGTACATCGCTGGATATACTCCAAGGATTCCATTACTCTTTGAGATGGTGAGGGGAATGTTTTGGAATCGTGGCGCTACAGTCACTTGGCAGTAAACGCGCAAACTTGTGTCTTTGAGGGATTGAATTGGAGCAAGTTTAGGTGACTCTAGTAAGAGTACTCTCGATCTTAGAAACAAGATGCTCGCGGCTTTTCTCAACCACAGAGCGAGGTTTGTTTGTTCGGCCCATGCAAAACGCGTCCCGGTACTGTACAAAAATGAATGTCACCAATTGACACCATGTCATTAATATGCAATTCTTGCGGTACACCTGCGTTAATAACCATGCTATCAGAACAACTGCCATCTACGACGGCTTTTATGGATCTGCTGGTTAAAAAGGTGGCGACCCCTTTTGCATAAACTCTACACAAATTTCCAACATCTTTTGTTTAAGTTCACTGCGGGTCCAAGACAGCCAGTAGGGTATCCGGGCACACTGATCTGATCATCAAAGAAGCTATAGGAGAAGCAAGGCACAGGTGGGTCGATCTCTGTGAACCTTTCAATTTTCATTCCTGCTCCCCAAGGTGTACTACAAGAGCAATAATGAAAAAGTACGTGCCAGTGGTCGGCGGCGGCGGCGTCACTGCCCCGCGCGGCCAGACGAGTTAGCGCGGCGGCGGCCAGCGCGCGCGCCGTGCCTCCCCCAGCGCCCGCGGCCGCCGCGCGTTCCCACCGCGCCGCTGCGCTCGCCAGCCCCTCCGACCCGGACTGCTCCAACATCAGAGCTGGGGACATATTCCAAAACTTTGACATTTATTTTGGCGCTAGTAAATATAAAAGCACTAACCGTCTTATTATAAGACATAGTCTATGTTAGGTTTAAACCCAGAATATATCCAGACTATTTTGGTTTTAAACGTACTAAAACACTAATGCATTTTTCACGTCGGGACGTGGTAGCTCAGTTTGTTACGTGCCTTGGTTACCGAACCGACCTGAACTGACAGGTCAGTGATTCGAGTCTCGGGTTGCCGTAAGTTTTAGCTTCCATATATTTCATATCGGCCGGACAGTGGCGACAGCACTTGGACTCAATATAAATATGCGAAATGCGATGTGTAGCATCTTTGCCAACCACTCTCGAGGGAATATGACGTGAGTGTATGTTGTAGTTGCATAGTATTTTTCGGCGGTAAACTACATCTTGTGCTACAGATACCATACCATACATTTGACTATGATTTAAACCTAGTTTAATTCTAGTACTTTTTAGTCTTGTGTTTGTGCCTTTTAAAAATAAAGTATTGGTTTTTATGGAATTAAAAATATCTTAATATATGTGAGTCTGAGAAAAATATTGTATTTTTTCTTACTAGCGTTTTAATAGAAACGAATCACCAAAATGCAATTAAACTAAATTTCTACCCGACTACGGCGAGGGTTATGACAGGTATGTATGAATCTGACGCCTCATATCTTCTAAACTATTTATTATAAATTACAAATAAAATATCGTTGGATGTGTCATGATCGTTCGCTGGTAGGCTATATGACGGCCTATAGTATAACTATTATAATAATATATATAATAATCTCATTATATAAATAAGTTTAAAAACTGAAAACCGCGCTCTAAAATGTTGAAGTTAAGTATATAATTTAGCCGTGGCCAACACTTGATCTCACACAAATCATCTCCATATTAATTTAGTATAATTTTACACGCAATTGTTTGCTTAGTGATGCAGCTTCAAAATATCTACGACTCGATAAACGAATTTGAAAACTGAATAATTTTTGGACTTAGAACTAGAATTTCGCTGCGGGATCCCGGTAAAAATATTTGATTAGGATTACGGGAAAAATCCTAGGTATTTTTAATAACTTTCTAAAAATATAGTATTTATTAGATTTAGTAAAGAGTTTAAACAATTGTAGTAAATTTAATTAAAATCATGTACGTTATGTTTTATTATACATAGCGTTGCTCTTAAATAACTGTTTCATAGTTAATGACACAAATGTTTATAACAACGGAATAAAAAAGCCTATCGCAGTGACTTACCTAAATCGTGCATAGCTATAAAGTCTGCTGGGTCGAGATGACAGGCGGCGGTGAGCTGCGCTATGACGTCACCGGGATCAGTGTCCGCGTGGGTACCCGCCAGCGCTGACGACACGCGCGCGCGGCATGAGTACGGATCATCACGGGACGCGGCCTCACCTAGAGACTTAGCTTCCGACCAGTTGCCAAGCTGACAAATTTTAAAACTTTTACATCATTGAAATTTCTTATGGTCTAAAAAATTCAACGATTGCATGCCACTTTTACACCATACAATTTTAATGAATATTTTAGGAGTTGTAGTAAATTACTTACTACACGCCCGAAAATAAACTGAAAAAAGCGAATCAGCTTCATTATGGTTAAATTAAAAAACGCTTATTTACGCATTTTTCTTCTCGTCGCATCATTCTTCTTGCATTTTAAAATTGATCCTCGTGAAATTTTGTTAGAGTTATCAAAGCCATAATGCTGAAAAAATATTATGATGAATCATTTCCATGGTAATTTTCGTTTCCTTGCCCAGTTTTAATCCACAAAAAAATTTGGAAAAGAAGACAAGAATCTATGAACAATAAGTATTTAAGATTCAAACTGGGAGATTAACACTACTTTTGTATAACAACCTAACGCATTTATTATATAACTTCAAAAATTGACATTTCGATAGAAAAAATCCAAGGAAGGACCTACTAAATGCGATTGTCACCAAACG